>JALIZH010011372.1:0-37325 GCA_030522465.1 Rhipicephalus appendiculatus
TGGCAATATGCAAATCATGACATGTCATTTGGAACATGACTTGCATGCCACGTTCATGACACCCTTGTGGCCGTTTCGCCAGCTTGACATACAAATTTTAAGGTGAAAGCCTTTAATGTCTCATGTTCACGTCCGACGTCCGCCCGTCCGTCCGTCCCTCCAGCCGTGCCCTGGCAAAGTGCCAGCTGGGCGCCGCCGGGGCGCGCAAACGGACGCTGGTCGCGTTGGACTTTACAGCGCTCGCGCTTTGCTTGCGTAGCGTCGCTGTGACCAGCGTCTGTAATCATGCAAGGAGGGAGACGCGCATCACGTTCCATTCTGACCGACCCCGTCTCAGTGGGCGCAGGCGTTCGAGGAACACACTTTGGAATTGACAGGGTGTCCGTCAATTTAAACGCTGGAACGTGGATGGCGTCTGCACGATGCGCAGAGCGCGAGAATACGAACGCATGCGAAACGAAGGCAGATTGGTCTCGCGTCTCGTTGCGATTCGAGGTAAGAAATTAAGCGAACATACGTGGCAGGTTGTAAAATGAAAAATCATGGCATGCATGTCATCTACAATGCCATTTACATGCCACGCTCATGGTGCGCTTGCGTCCAGTTCGCTAGCTTGATATACACCAAAATTTGTATTGCGTGACGTGACTGTATGACGAACACAAATGACAGGTCCTAACATGTAAATAATGACATGCATATTATGTACAGCATGATTTGCTCCTTGCTAGCTGCTTCGCATGACATCGATTCCCCGCAGTGCGTGGGATCTGCCGGTTTTTTTTATTTCATGTTTCGCGTGCTTTCTTTAAAAGCCAGAAAAGATTTACCATGGCGAATGTACGCCGCCAAAAAACAATTGCTTCGGTCATTTTTAAATGCGTTCTACGATGTGACGAAGCACACTCTGCCCTAAAGGGAATCTTAAAAATGTTGCATAATTGACCACAGTTAATCAAACCAAGTAAGCGCAATATAAAAATACCAGAACGAGTGCCACATGACGGTAAACCATATGACTTTGGTTTCATTCAGTTATGGTTAAAGGCTTGTTTTTTTTTATATTTGCTTATACTTACGTGAAACACCCTGTATATACTTATTCGCAGACGTTTTTTTTATTGCGGAATTGCCTTGCTATTTCACTTAGGTATATGCGATTTGCTTGTTTTAGGTCCCTCTAAAGTCCTTTTGTGTGTGTGTGTGTGTGTGTGTGTGTGTGTGTGTGTGTGTGTGTGTTACAAAAAGCAAATAAGCAGGCTAGAAGTTGCAGTAGTGTAAATAGCAGTGACATCCTGCGACGCTCTTTGCCACGTACAATACATCTGAGAAGCTTCTTGGGCAGCAGAAGTTCTCGGAGAGGAAATGGTAATAGATCGCACGTTAGTGAATATGCTGCTAACGAACACTTTACGCAATGTAGGACATGAAAAAAGCACTGCAGTTTTATGTCCTGAGTGAACTGTGAGCGCTGACTCGGTAGTTATCGTCTTCTCATGAAGCTTCACAAAAAATATCGCGACCAGCGTTGTCGCTGCTATACACCTGTAGGCTTATGCGGTACTACGAAAATGCTAATACGCTTACGGACAAGGTAAGACTCTGCACCAGTATTTGTGCCATCTTGGGCAGGCTTCTTATTGAAGTTCTTGCAATTAGACGGCAACCCGCCTAGCTGGTCGCCATGTAGAGCAACGACACCCATCAAATACAAAATTGTCAAGTAAGCAAATGCCAATAACTTGTGTCGGAATGAAACTAATATACATTAAGCAAGAAAAAACAGAACTTTCGGGATTTAAACATATATTTCAATAAAATAAACAAAGTTGGTCGCAGTTAAGTCATTAAGCAAACACTTCTGTACATAGGTATTTGCAGCGTCATTATATAGATCTATTATAGCAAATTTACAAATGTATCGAAGTATCTTAAGATACAATTCGGAAGTATCGTATCGGATACATTCATTCCGGAAGTATCTTGTATCTGTATCACCAATACTTCTTGCCTAAGTATCTTGTATCGTATCGCGATATAATTTTTAAAGTATCTTTGCCCAGCCCTGTATTAGTTGTACTTCCTCTACGGTACAAATAACTGTTAATGTATGCGATGTTCAGTGGCAGGTGATGGTTCAATCTCTCTAAGGCTCGAGAAAGTTTTCGTGGAATTTTCGGTAGCACTTTGGTGTCAACATAACGCAAAAATTTTGCCTTGGTGAAGTGTCACATTCCACGTGTGGCCTTTTTCTTCTTGATAGGGGTATCTTTCGCGATTCTCGAAGTGTCAGCTTTGGTAAACAAATACCTTTTGAAGTTCGGGTATTGCAGTATTCCGGAACTTCAGGCCGCTTCATCCGCTTTTTCGTTTCCCCGAAATTCCAGCACGGCCCGATATTGAATGGGACGTGATGGGATGCCCAGCTATCTTAGCATTGTCGTTATAGACAATATCAAATGCTGTAGATTGGTGATTACTTGGCGTGTGCCTGTTCCTCATACTTTATAGAGATGCTTGGGAGTCCGTAAATGGGACCATGTTTTCGACAGCTGCTGCCGAAAATAAAACACATGGGCTCCCTAATGCATATAACTCAGCTGACGTAGAGTTCGCTTGCTAAAGAAATTAGAATCCCGTGGACAGCACAAACAACACGAGGCCTGCGCCGAACGCTCAGCACAGTCACAGCGAAAGGTTGAATAGCGGATTATCTAGAGCCTTTTAACGCGACAGCGTTAAAGAGCTCGTTTCGCAGAAATTCCTGACGTCGGCGTCGGCGTCGTTGGTTGTGAGCGAAAAATCATCATCTTGTCCGTGACCGAAAAAATCGAGAAAGATGCAAATAAAATAAATAATAAAAATTTTCGGGTCCGAGTGAGGATCGAACCCGGGTCGTCTGCGTGGCAAGCAGGTGTTCTACCACACAGCCATGCCTCTGCTTGGACATACGGTGAAAATAAGTTCCTCTGCTTGGAAATGCAGTGAAAATAACTTCTATGCTTCGCAAACGCAAGCGTCCTTTATATAGGCGTCGCAATATAACATGTAATATCCCAGGAATATTGCGTGGTACAAGCGTAAATTGCCATCGGACGTAAGAATATGTGACTATCATAACGATTCCATAGTTTAAAGCCAGCCACCCATTACAAACGGCACACACCTTACTGCGCGTATTCCCTTAACACCACGTAGTGGGTGCATAGCAAGTTCGAAAACATTTCCCACATTTGCCGCGCATAATTTCTCCTGGTTTAAACCATACTACCCATTACATAGTATGCACTAAGTGATTGAAGTACGCAGTAGGGACGGGATATAGCTATCGCGTTCAACTCTTAAAGGCGAAGTTTAAGGGTCCCCCCAATTTTTTTAAACACTCTTAGGGTAACAACTACATTACACTTGCATGGCGCCAACTGCGGCATAAATAATAATAATGATTCTTTTGTGAAGTAGGGGAGCACCTTGTACCTTTATTCTTTATTCTGCGGAGGAGGAGCAGGATAAAACTTTATTGACACCAAAAATGGGTCAGGTGAGGGGGGGGGAAGGGGTCAGGGAAGAAGAAGACGCTGGGCCCTCAGGCCGCTCTAGGTGGCCGAAAGTCCTTGCGCTTCGGCGACCCCAATGGCCCAGCCCACGATCCGGAGTTGGTCTTCCGGTCGTGAGCTGCGCAGAGCAGCCTCCCAACGCTCCTGTCGCTCAGCCCCCGCAAAGGGGGGATTGGGTTTATTTGGGCAAGCTCTATAGATGTGGGAACACGGTAGCCGCTACACAGCTGTACGGCAATATGTGCACTTTGTTGATGCGCTAGCTAATGACGATAAGGAACTATGGCTGAGCCCTTTGTAACGGTCTTAGAGCTTTAAACGACCCACTAGTTACATAGTTCGCATTGTGTGACGCTCGGCTGTTATATTCCTTATCTACCCCGTTACATTGCACATGTTAGCGTCACTGCTTGTCACTTAATACAAGTACACTTTAGATGTACCCACTACGCCATAAATATTCGTAATTTTTGTTAAGAAACCATCTACTATGCCATTATTCGTCATTCCTCGGAAAAGCTACACAGACGCTACACACTTGTAAGGCCTTAAGTGCACTTTCTTGAAGCTGTGGCTGACGATGATGAAGAGTTATTGATGAGCCTTTTGTAATGGATTGGAAGCATTCAACGGCCTACTCGTTACGCCATTCTCATTGTGACGCTTGGTTAGTACTTCACACTTCTAAAACGCTCTATTACACATGTTAACCTGATTCCTTCCCCGACATGAAGCCTGCATGGGGTCTGTTTGCCAAGCTGTTTCAAACACCTGCGTGGTTCGTTGGTATAAGTCTTCTAGCTGTAGAGTCATTTGTATGAAATAAATAAATGCATGATGATACTATTTGTCCCGCATGCCTGTCGAACATGTATCAAAGCTATAGTTCCAGCCGGACTGGTATCCGCTGTACATGAAATGTAATGCCCTGATTGCCTTTTAGAAATTCTTTTTGTGCAAGGTTTAATGTACGCTTGTAGAGACGTCCTTGAGTATTTCGTTCGCTATTTATGTGCAGTGGCGTTGAAAAGAAACGCGAACATGCCGTATCTCGATTATCTGCTATATTGCATTGATCTTCGAGCAGTTTTTGCGTGGATGGTGATAAAAAAGTAACTACAGTTATTCGTGATACAATCAATAAATATGTCGCATCATTTTATTCCCGCCAAGGTAAGAGCTTGATGAAAACAGGGCCCAGCGCTATTCGCGTGTCTTTCCATCTCTCCTGTACATTACCGTCATTTGTAATAAATACCATGCAAGACAGAAGAAAAAGCACCAGCGGAAATGTGTGGCCGAGAACTGGGCCGCCACCCTGAGTGCCCGGGTTCAAATCCCATTCTATTTTGGGCTTTCTTAGTGATTTTTTTTTGCTTATTTTCTGCGATATCGGTTACAGGCACCGGCAGTGGCGGCGGCGGACATATACGGCGCCAGAAACGGCTGTAGTTATTTCGTAACAATTTTCGCGGTGAAATTCCGCACGATGATTGATGTTCAGATGTAGGGCCGTCTCTAAACGTGTGTGCATTGGCTGCGTATTAATTGGGCATATACTCCAACGCTACCTGATGAGGACCTGTTTGAGGCATTTTTGCAATTTGTAGCAGAATACGGAATTAGTGTTGCTTTGACAATTTTGTAGAAGTTACCAATACCTTAATTACGCATAGTTGTTCCCGGAAGGCGTACTCCACAATGAATAACAGTCATGCAACTATTCAGGTAATTTACATATGTGTTGAGAAGAATTATATGGCTTCCAGAAACGACAACAAGACATTAGACTCAGTAGTAATTCCCACGGCCTTGCATGCGGTACATCACCTACCCAAACTGCTTCCCCACAAATGAAGCATTAGAATTATAATACAAAAAAACCTGCCGATCGCTTGAGCCTAGGCTTTAAAATTAGAACGCGACATCGCATTTGGGCCCCCTTCGCAATGCCTTACCATTCGCTTCGCAGGCTTCAGCTGTCGCTCGACACTTCAACTGTGCACGGAACAACGGTCGTTTTCAACCCTCATACAATGCCTACTGCGAGTGCCAACAAGTTGTCTACAGCATGGTTTCTAAAAGTGGGTTCCATGAGCCACTAATCAATTTTCCCTGGACCCGCACTCCCCAAGTTGCTTAGATGGCGAACCCGAGGCATGATCGATCTAAGGAACATCCATTACTCACGCCCGTGTGCCAATAAGCACATCTATGTGCTCAAAAGAAACGCATGAGCAGCGCAATAAGTCCTGCCAGCAGCTTCCAGCCAGCCTGACTCCGAAAACAGGCAGTGCGGTTAAGCTACTGCACTTGAATGTTTGAGGCATTTTATGACCCCCATGCGCATTTGTCCTGTTTGAAGATAGGTGACAAAGATAAAGCAGTGGACATGCTGCTGCTATTTGCTACAACATACGCTTGTGAGCAGACATTTTCGTCAGTAGCCTACCTGAAAAATACGCACAGGTATCGGCAGAATCCAGCAGCCGGCATGCAGTTGGCGCCGAGTGTGACTAAGGCTCGCATCGGTTTAGGGTGCAAGGAAAGTCACATCAGTTGCATGTCAGTGAATAAAAATTTATGTACTCTTGGTTTTCAATTTATCGCACGTGAATGTGGGGTGAAACGAGCGAAAAAATGCTTGCATGAAATTCCGGGTGGGGGGATGTTCTTTGACACTTAATGAAGCTTAGCAAGGTTCCCTGGGACCAACATGCTTCAGAACCCCTGGCCTACAGTTAAGTGGTATGTCTATGCATCAAGTGAATCATATACGAACAATTCTTGGGGTATTAATTAACAATAAATTTTTGAGAAAACTATGAAATACTTATGAGAGACGCCGAAGTGGAGAGTTCCGGAAATTTAGACGACCCATGGTTCCTTAAAGTGCACCTCAATCTAAGCCCAAGGGCCTGTAGCACTGAGCCCCCATCGAAATGTGGCCGCCCTGGACGGAGTTTTATCCCTTGACTACCTGGAGTAAAACAGACAATAAAGTCATGCAAGATGAGAATTGGCGTGAGTGAGTGTGTACTTTAACATGTTGCTGTCAGCTTCATGCTGTCGCAAAAAGTCGCCTTTGTGAGATATCTCAACATGTGCGAACGATCGGGATAGCTATGGGTTAGTTTCCTAAAATACTGAAAGTAGTACATCTGGCGCACTCTGTTGGGTCGTCACTCAGACGACTCTATGAAATGCCGTGGGGATTGCCAAAATTTGTACTGACTCAGCTATCGCATCCGCTTCCCCGCGGAGGTATAACTGCATTTCAAATGCACATCTTCGCCCTCAGTGAAATAAGAGTAGCCCAGGAAATTATTTAGAAACCTACACCCGGGAAGTGAATGCTGTTTGAATGGTCGTTCAAACAATTATCGTATGAGATATATCATGATCTTGAACTCTCGTTTAAATTTTTTCTTTACATGACGCACATGATATTTTTGTCGTGCTGCGTGGGTACAAAGTCCACCATGTTCGCTGAGTGTAGTGACGTTAACTCAGTGTTCAGAAACATTTAGAAAACCTAGACATTCCTTGTAGGTTAGCGACTCTTGACTATTTGATATTTGATACGGCCTAAGAAAGGTTTCAAGGGTTGTAGGTGCAAGGAGGTGAGGCGGCTTTCATGAGCTACCTCCCTGAGAATTATATTGTGTGCGACCAACATGCTTCGTGGTACTCTCGCGTATTATAAAAAGCCGATCGCATTCTGAGCTAGCACCCTGGTGTTTGGAATGGTCGGGCGATTCAGCTTCCAGTGTCACGTCAGTCACGAAAACACACGAGTGATGTTTACGGAGGGCATGTGTGCAACGGATAAACATTCATAATAATACATATGGGCCCTAACAAGTTTAAGAAACTTGAAGGGTTGTGTAATCTGGGCGTAAAACGCCCTAAGCACCACTTAAATGCACATGTCCGATTAAGCAGAAGGAACGCTTTAAAAGTTGCTCTGCGGGCAAACTAGCGGTTGCATTCATACAAGTTTTCCGCGCTTTACTCCAGCCTTCCAGAAAACTTGTGTGCATTTACTCTGAAATATCACTGATTGTTCCCTCCTAACGCATGCATGGGAAACGTGATTTCTATATATATTTAACGCGAGGTTTAAGGAAATACACCATCTCCCGCTAAAGGGAACCATGTGTAGATGTGAAGCAGCGGGCGCTAACGCTTACACTGGCGGCGGCGTTGACGCTGGCGCTCATCGCAGCGTTGCGCAGGAGAGAAAACTGGGGAGGCGCAAAGCACGCAGTGATGGAGCGGTGTTTCCTCCTGGAACATGTCAATCGCTGCTAATGGGCAATGAGAGACAGAAGACTCCGATTGGACACAGAGACCCGCAGTCCGCTTTTAGTTAACGCGCACGCTGCGAATTTTTATTGTTCAGCAACACACAGGAGAAATCTCCCACCGGCACCACCTTGCAGGTCGAAATCCATTGCCATATATACGGAGTGGCCAGTGAACGGTTGTCCAGCGCGAGCAGTCGGTTTTTCAACCAAGAAACTCGCTAGCAGACGTTGCCTGCGTCGGCGTCGCGAGGCGAGAGAGGGGGAGCGTAGGAGAGGAGAGAGAGGGGACGCGCATGCGCAGTGGGAGTGTGGACGCCGCGGGCAGGGATGCCTAGAGAGCGTAGGAGGGGAGAGGAGGCGCATGCGCAGTGAGGGTGTGGTTGCCGCGGGAGGGATGCCTAAAGGAGAGAGAGGGGGGAAAGGAGGTTTTTTTGAAAGGGTTTGCGCATGCGCAGTAAGGGAGGCCACGCCGCACACCGGATTAAGCTCCGCCATAAGATGCTTCACATGTAAAAAAACTAAGTGTGTCGTTCAAAAGCCTCAGTTGTATGTATACTATACCGTCGAGTGGTAACGATGCTGCTTCAATGGTTCAGTGGTCATAATTGGTCTTACTGAATTGTAGCAGTGTATTAGTAATTTCTTTCTCTATGTCTGCTTTGAGGACTAGAAAGTTTAGGTGTTCTTCACGGAAAAGCATGCTGTTATGTTTGTTTTTCATTCATACCTTGTCCTAGTGATTGGCTGCAGATAAAGCAGGGCCTGATAAAGCAAACACCATTTCATCACTAAAAGATCCCGTTCTCTAACCAAAAAGACGCATACTTTAGTATAATCAGTTCACCGCCAGCAAGTTGGTTGGTTGGTTTGTTGGTTCCTTAGTGTTTTGGCGCAACCCACCTCGGGGGGATACGCCATGTATCGGATGGTGCCTTGCTTAAGAAACTTGCTTAAGGAGTTTTGGAGCAACACAGCGCCGGCTTCTGTCTGGATTCAATGCGTGGAGTGCAAGGACTGGGGTCATAAAGGTTGCGTGGGGGACTACGGAGTGAATATCAGGTGCTACTACTGCAAAAACTGAAGGAATGAACATTTTTCACACTGTCTCGTTTTGCCCCCGCAGGTTGGGGAAAAGGAGACATGTGGTACATTTTTTATTTGTTTGTAAAATAAACCTTTGAACAGTGGCAACATAGCTATATTAATGTAGCACATACCTTGAACCCAAAGGAAAGTTTTTGCATCGACGTTTAACGGTAACGAGTAAAAAAAAAAAATTCACTATTTTCACATTTCTGTCGCATTTTGCCCCACCTTACCTTAATACGTATACCGAATCCTTCCCAATACAGGGCCCTGAAAACCTGCTGTAAGCATGCAGTAAATAGCAACATGGAGTCCGTGTATCGCTTCCTGACACCCTTCTTTATCGGAATTTAGTCGCTGTTTCATGGTGCACTACCTGCGCCCCATCCCTTGAGAGAGAAACTGAAAGCCAGCTACTGAAATTTATGCAGGGTAATACTATTTGGTACGCGGCTTTATAATGACTGCTTTGTTACGGTAAAATATAGTTGGAAAGTATAAAATAAATATAAAATGATGATTCTTTTAAGGCGACGCCATTGCAAAATTTTGTTACTCTTCAATACAAACGAAAAGTACACCTCAAAAATTTGTCATTGATCTAAATATTCAGATTGCAGTTCAATTACGCATGCAAAGCTCGCGTAATTGGCAAAATCGGTCATAGACCGCGCTACGTAAGTATCGAAATACAAAAGATCTACTGAATCGACACTTCAAACGTTGAGGACACGGAAACAGATAAGGAATGCAAGGTCGGAGTACATGCTATCAGCCGGAAATTCCTGCAGATCAGTCTCAAGCATCCTATTTTTGAGTCAGTTTGTAGGACATCAAATGGTTACGTTAGCTGCCCTCAGGACAAAGAAATTTCGCTCAAAACCACAGGGCAATGCTCTCAGAAATTTCACTGTCGGCGTACTTAGGCGAGTAAACTATTCAATCTCTCCCGCAATCCAGTGAAGCAGCAAATCACAAAGCGACTAAGTGGACACCCAAGCAAATCAGCTGTGCAAGTCCATTTACAATAGCTGAACTCCGAACTGCCTTCATAAACTGCACAGATCTTGCGTTGCGAGAAAGTGGTTAGTGGATATGCAAAGGCCGCAACACGAATAAATCACTGCTGAAATGCAGTTAAGCGGCACATCACAAACCGACGAACTGTGCACCACAGTAAATGAACTTGCAAGTTCATTTACAATAGCTAAACACTGAGCTGCATTAATTCACATGTACAAATCCTGCACTGCAAGTTTAAAGGGTCATTTATAGCTCAGTAAATTCTGGTCTGCTAACGCGCGAATAACAGTCGTGACACTTCGCAACACAATAATTTTATCTGTGCAGAGCGCCGTTACATTTAGGCGTTAGGCTAGATACAAAAGACATCCTTTATTCTGCAAGTACGTGAAATAGAATTGAATCCTTGAAAAGATTTGTCATTGCAGATTTAATTTCGGCGTCAATAGCAGGACGGCGCAAACGACGGCGTGAAACACATCGAAGACAGCCACTATAGATATATGGTCTCATAAACCTGAACAAGTGACAAAAGATAATAATCAAACGCTATAAGGATAATATATTCACACTCGCATTATTGCTCATGTTTCATGGATGTTCATATCAGAGTGATCTTAAAAATTCTGCATCATGTTAACATCCTAGTTCTCAGAATGTTTTTAAATAAGACCCACAGATAGCTTACAAAACCGCGTAAAATAACTAATGACTCGTCCGCAAAGCTTAGTTTATGAGGTTAGCTTTCCTATATGGTTTAGGCTATCAGATGCGCGTTAGTTTGGGCCCCGAATAATTTTACTACCTTGTCTCCTGCAACATGCACTGAAATCGCACATGACATGAACCTCCTGCATTTTGCTTCTATCGAAATACGACGACCACAGCTCGCAATTTCTGCAAAGTCCCATTCAAATCTCCTATAGTTGCAGTTTTAAACCTGAGGTCCCAAAGAGCTCGGTCAGGCAAGAAATTAGCGAGCTATCAGGGCGCAGGCGCAGAATCCAGACCACTATTGGGCCCTCGTGGTCGCGTTGAACCAAGACGCAAAAAAAATGTCATGGGTCGTCAGCGAGACAACATAGACGCCGCGTGGGCCATGACGCATAGCGTTGGTATATCCCGTGCCTCGCATTTTAGGGGGCGAAGCTCCTTATAGCATCACCTGGTCGGTCGTCGATCGGCGTCGCTCAATCCGGCGTACCCCCGCCGTCGCGTCTCCCATAGATGGCGCTGTCCCATAGAGATGCATGCAAACTGCAGTTGGGTGACGATATACTAGATGGCGCTGTACACATTCTGTGTCGTGATCTCCATTTCTCGTCTTGTTTCCTAGATGGCGCTGTCCCATAGAGATGTGTTGCGAACTAGGACATAGCACTAAAGAAGCACTGCTGAAAGCCGTAGAAAAGTGCTTACAGGAGAGGGAAATACCAGACAGTTGGCGAAAAAGTAGAATGAACTTAATCTATAAAGGCAGGGGAGAAAAGGATAACATTCGCTCGTATAGACCGCTAACCATTACATCGGTACTATACCGGTTGGCGATGCAGGCAGTAAAATTAAAAATAGAAACGTGGGTAGAGCAAAATGATATTTTGGGAGAACTCCAGAATGGATTCCGAATCGACAGGCGGTTAGACGATAACCTGTTTGTTCTTACACAGTGTATAGAAATATCAAAAATAGAAAACAGGCCCTTATACGTAGCTTATCTAGACATCACCGGGGCATATGACAACGTTAATCAGGAAATTTTGTGGGATATATTGAAGGAAGTGGGCATAGGTGACGACTGTATACAGCTTTTGAGGGAAATATACCGAGAAAATACAGTTTGTGTAGAATGGGAAGGAATAAGCAGCAAGGACAGCGTTGACATCAGCAAGGGGCTGAGACAGGGATGTCCTCTGTCCCCGCTGTTATTCATGCTGTACATGGTGAGGATGGAAAAAGCGCTAGAAGGTAGCAACATTGGATTGAATTTGTCACACAAACAGGCCGGCGCTATGGTTGAGCAGAAGCTTCCAGGTCTATTTTACGCTGACGATATTGTCTTATTTGGGGACAGTCTAGATGATATACAGCGGCTGGCAGATATATGCGGAAGGGAAGGCGAGGCTCTAGGACTAGGTTTTAGTGCAACAAAATGTGGATTGATGGTATTCAATGATCACGAAGACCATGCGGTCTTAATACAGGGGCCAAGAAATACCGAGGGTAAGCGAGTACAAGTACCTCGGAGTGTGGGTAAATGAGGGGGATAGATATATGGAGGTACAAGAGAAAGCATCGGTAACAAAGGGAAAGAGGAATGCTGCAATCATGAAGCACAGAGCGTTATGGGGATACAATAGGTACGATGTGCTTCGAGGGCTGTGGAAGGGTGTGATGGTTCCGGGGCTTACATTTGGGAACTCAGGGGTGTGCATGAAGTCAGAGCTGCAATCAGGAATGGATGTAAATCAAAGGACTGTGGGACGCCTCGCGTTGGGCGCTCACGGGAAGACGACAAATGAGGCTGTAAAGGGTGATATGGGATGGACAGGTTTTGAAGTGAGGGAAGCTCAGAGCAAAATTAGATTTGAAGAGAGGCTGAGGAAAATGAAGGAGAGTAGATGGGCAGGGAAGGTTTTCAGGTATTTGTATAGAAAAAGCGTCGACACGCAGTGGAGAAAAAGAACTAGGAGGCTCACCAGTAAATATACGGCTAGCAGTGTGGGCGACATGGCAACAAGGAGCATTAAGCGAAAAGTCAGAGAGGCGGAGAGGACTTATTGGATGACAGCGATGGAAAAGAAGCCGGCTCTCAGTGACTACCGAAAGGGAAAAAACGAAATAAGGAGGGAGAGGTTTTATGATAATTCAAGGGGAAGCGCTTTACTGTTTGAAGCAAGGTCAGGGTGCCTTAGAACGCGTAGCTATAAAGCGAGATTCTGTAACGAAGAAGAACAATGTACACGCTGTGGGGGAACTAAGGAAACGATGGAACATGTACTGATTGAATGTGGCGATATCCACCCAGATATACGAGTGGGCACGAGTCTACATGAAGCCTTGGGTTTTAGGGACAACAATGGAAAGCTGAACACGTCCGCGATAGAAATAAGTAAGAGACGGCTAGAGTATTGGTGGCAGAAAAGTAGAGATAAAGGACAAAAATGAAGAATGGGAAAAATAAGGTCATTCTGCCTTAAGAGGCAGAGAGATGGACCGTGAATTTATATTTTTCTTTGCTATAATAACATAGATTTAATCATTGTAGATAAGGCATTAGGCCAACACAAAAAGAAAGTTTTTTTTCGAGCCTGGTGGCAGACATGTCACCGCCCCCGTTATAAAGGGGACGCTCATAGCATCCATCCATCCATCGTGTGCAATATGATGGTTGGGTGAATGCACTCTAGATGGCGTTGGAGGTGCCGCTGCTCTAAGGTCCCTCTATTTTTCAAAAGTAGCGCAAACCATTGTCCAAAAAGGAAAGGGAGAATGTCCTCCCCGCCCTCTGCGCCTCTCCTCTCTTCTTCGCCCTTTTGTGCTCCCCCTATTGGACCAGGCCCGACACGTGACCAGTTCTCCCCGATGACCCCTCTGCCTCTTGCTCTGGCGCCGGAAAACGACGCCATTATCGGGCGTAGAAACACCGCCGCACGTGCGCGCTGTACGAGAACGCGGGCTTGAAAGACGCCATCGGCTGCAGCCAGATGCCAACTTGTTGCTCTGTTGGATGCTCGAACAGCATTGCCAAGGGTGACAAGCTTTTTGCTGTTTCTCGTGGAAAGGAAAACGTCAAATGGCCGGACGGGAGGCTAAGCTAAGGCTCGATACTGACGCCTAAGTTAGACAAAAAAAAAAAAAGCGGCGTGACATTATCGGCCACGCTTTCTCGCACACAATATTACAGCGAAATCCTTAGTGTTCGCAATTTACTAATTGTTTTGCGAAAATTTTACTGCAACGTTTGAGAAAAATATTTTTGCAAGATCTCTGTTTTCTCGCTCAGCCCGTAGATTTTACAAAATTTATTTGCCAAAAGTCGTTAAAAACTTACTATGAGAAAGTCGGAGCTGTATTTTTTTTAGCGCTCATAAATATAGGGTGGTGATGAGATGTGTACGATAAAGAAAGAGACATGGCAAGTAAGTAGCATCGATTGATGAGCGTAATTTACTTAGCAATATGCTGCAAGGCTGCCCGTGCGCAAACTATAATTTTAAACGCATGTTTGTTCTCTAACCCTCTAATTTTTTTCTCCTGAACTATATATATGTTTATTTGAAGCGGGTGTAAGTTTTTTTTCGTTGTGTCGGTTTGTATATTTTTTAAAATTTATCCACATTTCTCAGTTTTTCTGATTCAGTGTTACTGATATTCTATGTTCAATAATAATTATTATAAGACAGTTGCTGCATGTTTCTCTTTGATGCGCTTTATTATTTTGTTGCGGTTTTGACCAAACTTTTTTAAGTACACATTTGACTTGTAAATAAATAGGCACCTATCCAGTGCAAGGGCACCATCCTGTTTTCGTCGCCGTTCACATTTTTGTTTCCGCAAGAAGCAAAATGGTTTGCAGCGCACTTCGGCCGTATTTCGTGAGGCAAATTGCGGAGGGTGCATTGGACGATGTCTGTATATTTCAGAAACACTTCACGGACGATAAGTTCGAGCCAGTCATCCTTGCGAGAAATGGCTGCAAGAAGCTAAAGCCTAATGCGCTGGGAATGCACGCTGGGGATATTTAGCAAATAAGTGCCTCCGCCGTGTTGTGTGTTGATAACTTGATGTAGCGTCTGATTTTCCAAAATGCGTCTTGTGAACAAACACCACGGTATCCGAAAAGAAAAACGGCAGCTGTAAAGACTTCCTAGGATTGTGTTTAACATGTTCTGCCTCTTGTTCACCTGGTGCGAGCGACGCATCCTACATTTATGAAGTCAAATACAATGCGCAAATGCTAGGTTTTCACGTTATGTCCCAAGTCCAGGAAGCTGTTCGCGCGTAAGGTGCCGCCATGGGATTTCTTATATATGCCGGCACCAGTGTGCGATTTGTTGCTGCTTACAAAACGCCAAATGATAGCTAATGTACCGACCAACCACAAAGTATTTTTACTACACATCTTAAGGTACGAACAGCAGTGTGAATCTGCGCCCAGAATTTTCGCATTTCCTAGCAAGTACAAGCAAGCGCTTCGACGCACCGCATGCGGGCCGGGCGCGTCTTGCGAGTCTCGCCCAATAATGGCGGCCGGGAGTGACGGGCGAGGAGGAAACGGTGCTGAGAGGAGGAGTTTGCGCTACCTTTGAAAAATAGAGGGACCTTACGCTGCTCTCCGAAGGCGCTCGCGCCCTTTATCTCTTTCTCCTGGATCGTCGCCGTACGTGGAGGAGTGCGCTTGCCGGATCGTGCTGCTTGGCGGACCATGGACGACGAGGAGCGCCGGGTGCGGAAGGCCGTGCCGCTGCGGCTCGTGCTCGTCGGAAGGATCCCGAGGTGCGAGCTCGAGAGGCTGCCGCGACGCGAGCGCGGCGCGACGCGATCGCACGTCCCGATCTTGAACCCGCGTCGCGTCGCAACGCGGCGCGACGCGATCCCGAGACGGTGCGCGTCAAGGAGGCCGCCCAGCAGTAATCGCTTTGATTACTGCTAGGCGAAACCACTGAAGATTTCACGGTGTAACCATGATTGCTTCACGAGCTTCGCCCCAAACTCTTCATCATTCACCCCGTGGATATGCTGTGATTTTTTTTTTTCAATTTCGCCACTTGTTACTTCCCGCGTGGTAGACCCAATGCCACCTTTGTTTGACCCAACTCTCAAACTCTGCTGCTCCTCCGAACGCAAGAACAGCCTTTCTATTGAAGCATGGGGATCCAGTGTCTTGGGTTCCCTATTCTAAAACTCGCCATTTACAGTCCTTCAATTGGTGACCCAGTAGGCATGGGAACCCCAAAAATGTGATCAACAGGTGCTCTTGCGCAGAACATAACCCTCCCGTGGGTTCTTGCGTTCGCGTCCTCCCAAGACCCATAAACTGGCGCGGGTCACGAAGGCGCCTTGAATCGCCCTTTAGACAATGCAGACGCAGAGCGGGCCACTTTACTGTGTAGCAACCGTCTTGCTCCGCTGGCGACGCTCTCTGTAAATCACATTTCACTGTAATTGAAACATATCTTCAATGTTAAGCCCAAATCAAGTCTGTGCAGCAGATAGTCGCAAAGCAAGCTTGCTGCCTTCTGACTGCAATTTTTCGCATTTTACGCAAACGAAATGAATAAGCTCATCGTCTTCAAGGGCACGGCCAAACACCGTCTGAAAGCACTTGACTTCGATTGTGTTTGCTCGACTTCAAAAAGCACACTAAATTTTTTTTTACCAAAACGATTTTTTTTCTTTCATTTTATTCCTTGCCAGGTTTTCGAAAAAGTGCCGTCGTTTTGTTTTCAACTGCATTGAAAATGTTTCTTTTGTCTTGTTTTGAGGCATATTTTATAGCCAATTATATGGACACGCTCGACAGTTCTTGCCGTCACCGTCAGTAAACATTGACCGTCATGTTACGAATGATGTCCGAATCAATAATATCGCCCCACGCTTTCAATGTTCTACCTGCGGATAAGAGCGCACAAACGGGGGCGACGAACGCGACTTCAATACACAGCGAACGTATCCCAGACGTGTGTTTCGTTGGGCTAGTTGGTTGTACATCGTAAAGGTAAAAACAGCGCAAAATAGACGAGACGAACGCTCGTCCTGTGTGCTTCTTCGTTCGTCTCGTCTATTTTGCGCTGTTTTTACCTTTTACATCGAACGCGCCAGCTATTTCTGTTGCGTGGAGGTTGCATGCGATAACATCATTCCACGTGCGAGGCCTGCACATTGATTGCTCCTCAAGCAGAGAGGACACGTCCCACCTGTCTTTTTTCGAGCGAAGGAGCATGGGTAACGGGTAGGGAGGGGGGCTGCGTAACTTGAGCAGCAAGTGCGCACTTTGACCGCTAGGGTGTGGTCCAGAGCGATGGCGCGTGCGCTATCTCGGCAGACACCACCAAATGGGTCATATATTCCTACACGTGCTGTGCTCTCACCGCTTTGCCTGTTGACAACAAATTGCACGATAACCGCTTCTCTCCCTGGAGTGGTAGTATTAGCTTGCACCAACGTTATACAACAGAACTCTTAAAGGCGAGCTCCAATGGGCGAAGCATTGTGCCAGTTTAAGTAAGTTTAAACTGCGCGAAGCCATCACTTAAGAATATAGCAACATGCACTCACATGATGCGTTTTTTGTGCATGCGTGTTTCTAAGCTCTTTGGCGTTGTCCTGGCACAGTTTAAACTTGTCTAGTGAACATATGAACCAACAAGCCCAACAGCATGCCATACGGAAGTATCGCCCGCAGCCCAGCAAGAAGGGGGGAGGAAGAGGGAACAGAGTGGCGCATAGCATATACATGTATAGTATAGAGAGTGAGAGCGAGGTGAGAGGCTAAGGAGCAGCGATATAAGGGTAAGTAGGCGGGAATATGATTATTGTATCTCGCTGAAGAAGTGCGGGAGCTGGCCGAGAATGATGCGGACCGACAAGAAAAACTTGGTTTTATTTACATTTGTTACAGTAAGTGAATTTGGTCGAATGACCACCGAGGCTCATTGTTTCGGCCGGCAGCACATCGTACTCTGCGCCCCATGGCCACTACAAAACGACGATGCGCCGTCTCTCGATCATTGTTTTGTTCATAAAGCCTTACATCACGTCGCTTTCAGCGAATCACGAATGGGAGCTTAGTGATGTCGTGTTGCTCGTATCCGCAGTTCTAAACAAGTGACCTCACGGCCAACGTGAGACACATGGCTGCGTTTGCGGGGGACTGTACTTGTTGCGGCGTTGATCCATGATTGTGACAGCGCGCACCTGGAGATGCCAATGCATCCTTGCATCATATCGCACGGCGGCGACAACATCGCTCCCTGGTCAATGAGCATGGGGCCTGAACCACCTCGGCTCCGGTGCGTAGGCGTCGCTCAAAGAATGAATTTCAGTGACGCTGTGGTAGAAGTAGGAAATACGTGAACTTCTGATTCTTCATGTAAAATTACAAGAACGTAGGCTGATGTTTTATTGCGTTATAAGCAAAAACTTAAAGCGCTTCCAGTTCTGAGTGTCATTGTGACGTTAGTGAGGGCACAAGGCTTCGAAAATCCTATATCGTATTGAACTGTCGAGAATGTAATAACGCTCACAACCTTTAAAACAGGCTATGAGCGTTAAACTAAACCCAGAGAGCTCATTGTTGTTGGGCTAAATTGATTATATCCGAGTATACGACAACCAAAAATTCGTTTTGTTTTATCCGCTCTGATCATGGCGATCTAGCGCCTTGCCCTATCATCGTTCATCCAATTTCAATATCAACACAGTTCTCAATTGCCTCCTTCAAAGGAATTTACTTACAGGACAATGGGTTGTTTAAAAAACTCAATATCTGACCCACGGTCATGCTATTAGCATGGTCGACACACGTGTTCAGCGTCTGGATTTTTTTGCAGTTGTTCTTTTGGTAGTACGCCTGTAAAAAGTGATTCTTAGAAGCGAACAACACTTTTGCTTATGAGCTATTTATCTGAGCTTTCGGTCATTGCCTTGAGAACAAATGGACAATTAGTCCTTAAGTTTTGTTTATTTGGTATTAGAAGCTACGTCTTGAAGTTGATCATGCTCTGCGATAGCTGATGACTCATTTTAGAATTTCCTTCGTCCACACGTGGCTGGGGAAAGGTTTTAACGACGTACGAGTTAGGCATGTCATGTTATCCATGTCATCCCCTGTGAAATGTATTTCTTAAGCACTGATGTCCTTCTATTCTAATTTTAGTATACAGCAAGTTAATTAGGATAACATGAGAACACCCAGACGTAAAGGGCTTGATAGATAGATAGATAGATAGATAGATAGGTAGATAGATAGATAGATAGATAGATAGATAGATAGATAGATAGATAGATAGATAGATAGATAGATAGATAGATAGATAGATAGATAGATAGATAGATAGAAACGGTCAATCTTTCTCTTTGTTCGCGAAGAGCACACAAGGTGAGCAGTAGGCGAGAATGGTCATAGAGGTGGATAAATTACCTGGAGATGGCATTGAGGGGCCTCGGCTGGCATTGGCAACTTGTGGGACGCTTGAGTTTTGCCTTCGAGAGCACAATACGATAGCCTACTCCAGCACCATGTGCATCGCCTTGTCAATTGATAGCATTGTTTCGGTTCTCAACCGTGCCGCAAATAAACGAATGTCTCTGCGCGTAACATGGGCTCATTCAAACTATCCTGGAATGCCTAACGTAGATTCGGTTGTGAAGTGCCGACTGCACTATAATTATTCTTTTTGCGAATCAGCGAAGGCCACACTAAACGTGCGCATTGCAGCACGCGAACCTACAAATCTGCTCACTTTTTTATGCATTCGTTGATGGTGATCAGATGTTTACTGCGTCTTTAAAACACCCCCTCTATGCGCGATTTACATGGCAGTACTTGTTGCTGGGGTAGTTGGTTCATCATAATGAGGGAAGCTTTCAGACGCCTAGAAACACCGCAAGAAGAACGAAGCACAGGGAAAGAGCGTCCCTGTGCTCTTTCCCTTTGCTTCGTTCTTCTTGCGGTCTTTTTAGGTGTCTGAAAGTTTCCCTCATTGCGATTTACATGTTTTGATGCTTGGCGCGATTCTACGCTTCTTCCACGCAATATTACACGCGTTAATGAGACCCCTTCAAATACAAGACCTTCATACACTCTTTTCCTCTTTTCGAAGCAGTTTCAAGCAATGGCGTGGCTACGGGGTAGAACACCTCCTTGCTACGCACAAGGCTTGTGGTTCATTGTCACTCGAAGCAAATATTTTTATTATTTGTTTTATGTTAATCTTTCCCGATTTTTCGCTTAAGGACAACGCTGATCTTCACTCACAACGAACGACACCGACTCCGACACGTGGATTTCTATGAAATGAGCTGTTTAACGAACTCTTTGGGCTTTTATTTTATCTCCTCTGTTTTTCTCACCATTTCCTATATACGCGTAAAACACATGCCTATGGGTGTTCTCTTTTTTAAGACGAAAGGGTTATATGCCGCGGTCCCCCAAGACTTCACTAAGGTATTTCCATCACAGATATCACGTTGATAAAGTGTAAGCTAACAGATGACAAAAAAAAAACTGCAAGAAAAAGTTCTGCTGACGCGATCCACCTGTGAATCGAACACACGACCTCTCGGTCCTCGAAGGTAGGAGCTGGCCGCTCAAGCCACTGCATTACCGATGTACATGTACGAGGCTTTACAAATGCGCCCTATATCTCTCACAAAAAGTATCTCTCGTGCGGTACTCTTGGTTTGCGAGGTGGTGTCGCCATCTGTGAGAGGTCAAGTGACGTACTGAGTCATGACTGTGGTTTCCCAGATCGGGTTCATCAACGTGCCCTGAAGGATGCCTGCCGCGCTGTCATCGTGGAAGTGCCCTGGACATTAAGATACGTAATTTGCCTTTCGCGTTGTTTTATTGGGTAATAGCTCGTTGTCAGACCAGTGCAGCGTCCACATGCACCAACGGATTTTTTTGCGCTGCCTAATGCTTCGAGGGCAATAGCGCTGACTTATAGGACTGCTTTGCTGGGAAGCAAGCGAATTGGCTTTTTCCTCTGAATTGACGGCGCGTTGAAGGAGTGCATATCGAGTACTAGTGTTTATTATGTGCTTGCTGATGCCATCTTCGCGCGGGATTCATCATATATTGTGTGCTTGTTAACGACTTCAGCTACCACAAACGTTAAATCGTGATCATGGGCGTAAGACGTAGGGGTGGTGACATGCTACTACGCGCCAACGTGGCCCCATCCACGTGAAACGTTCCTATAACTGCCAAAGACCAATAAACATTGTGCAAGCTCTGCTATATGAATGCACTATAAAGAATTAACTAATTCTTTCAAATCATGGTGGACGTTCGTGTTGTACGAAATCCTATGACGGATGGTTGCGCAGCATTTTTTAATGTATTGGTGTCCGTTCATTTCCATCTCTCCCTCTCTCTGTCTTTCTGTTTTTTCTTCTTTCTTTATCTCTATTTCTCGCCCTTTTTTTCTTCCAATGTCTTTGTCTCTCTGTGTGTGTCTGTAATTTCCTCACCCGTTTTCTTATGTGCTTGTTCTCTTTCTTTCTATCTATTTCTATGCTACCGTATCTTTCTACCTATTTCTCCCTCTCTCTCTCTCTCTACTTGTTCTCCCTTACGATGGACAAATCGGTGTGTGTTTTCTGAGAGCGAAGTAGACAAGGATGAAGTGGTCGAAGTTGTTTAATGATTATGATAGTTTTTTTTATGCCACAATGCAAACTATACATGTTACACTGCACTATACTTCACTATGCTTTCTCTATTTCTCTTTTGTGTGTATGTTGCATTCTGTCTTTTTTTCCCTCTGTCTACTTCCTTCTGTGTCTTACTCTCTCTTTCTCTTTCATTCGTTCCTTTTTTCTTTCATTCTTTCTGTGTCTCTGTTTCTCTATCTCTCCCTCGGTGTAGTTTGTCGCCTTCTATATTTTTGTCTATTTCTTCAGTGTTTTATTTCTCCGTTTTTATTTCTTTCTACCTATCTTTCTCTTTCTCTCTGTCCATCTGTGCTTATTCTCCCCTCCTCGCCAACCCTCACATATATCTTCCTCACCCTGACTTCCCTTTCTTGCTATCGTACTGGGCTACATACAGTACACAAGGCTGCTCTCTCCTCTGCCAGCGTGCCTGGATAGCCGAATGGTTAGGACGCTCGACTTCAGATTGTGGGTGCGCGGATTAGAATTTCGCCTCGGCAGAAAAATGTTTTCGCCGAAAAGTTTTGCCTCTCTCTATCTTTCTATATGTCTCTCACTCTTTCTCTCTATACTCGTTCTTTTTCCCATGAAGTTACCACATCCTTCGCCGGAAAATCGGCGCACGTCTTCTGATAGGCGAAGCAGGAGAAGAAGTGGAAGGTGATGACAAAGAGGATGAAACGTTTGTGTGCCGTTTCATAATGATGAGCATTTTCTATCCACGACACACGGCCAACCTCGACCTCTGCTCTGCTCTAGAAGGAAACAAATAATTGTGCTGGCTTGGCACTTAAAGCCATTATTAGGGATGAAAAATACACCTATGACTTTACCCACGGAAAATAAATTTCACTATCGCAGAAATAAAAAACACTGGTTGCAATCGATCGAACTGAAGTTGCATCCCCCATCCCTTACTGGCACACAGGTTGTCAGGGTCACCTCAAGAATAGGACTGACATCCCCTTTCCATGATGCCCAGATTACGCATGAGGAGATGGAAAGTGCCAGTAACTAGTGTGTCAAAGTGAGGCTTTACGCTTGAAGATTGTAGTGCATTGGCAACGGAAATAAAGAAGCGTGATTATTTCCTGTTTACAGTGTGGAAAAACTTGTTCCAATTTTTTGTTGGTTTTTCTTATTGTCCCGTACGTTGCCGTGAGGGTTAAGAAAAGCAGGACACAGTAGGTAAAGAAAAACATGGTTGATTCCTCCGTCTTAGGAACCGGTATAACACGAAAGTGAAACGTGCCCTTACAGAACTACCTGAATGTTTACTGTACATTGATATAAGAAAGCTTGCACAATGTCTATTGGTATTTGACAGTTATAGCACCGTTTAACGGGGATGCATCCACGTTGATGTTTGGTGGTATATCTGTATCCCCACGACTAACGTACATGAAGCAAACCCTTGTGGTCATAGATGTGGTAGCTGTATACGGTGAGAGCGGAATTAGAGAAAGCGGAGTGACACCAGAAGATCGTCATTGATTGAACGCCGAACTTGGGCTAAGGGGCTAAGGTCGCCTACTCGCGGCATGTTAGAGTTATTTAGCAACGCTTCCCCACCAGAGCGAAACGCAAGCGGGCGTCGTGTCTTCCCTGTTGGCCGGCTGCGATTTTTCGCGGGGCGAGCTAGGAACGCGGAGTACGACCACGTGACGCACTCTCGCGTCGCAGAGATACTTTTGGCATGGACGGATGCTATGAGCGAGTACGATGCTAAGGGTAAGTTCGCCACGTGGCATTGTGTTCATGCGTCGACAAAATTTCACCTTTCCTACTCGAAACGCGCCGAATGGGACGGACGCGTAGAAACAACGCTTTGAAGGAACTAATCGTGGATTTCGCGGTCATGATGCATTACTTCACTTTAGCAACGCACTGTGAGAGGACAGTGGTAGATATAAAAGGCTTCTTTTTACAGCGTACAGAGTATGTGACCGTGGGGCAGTGGATAGCGTGCCCGGCATCTCTTGTCGCGGACCAAGAGGTCGCAGGGTTCGGCTCCCGTTGGCGGTATATTTTTTCTTTGTCTTCTGATCATGTTTATTTTTTCGACGTCATTTCCGTGACGGAAATACGTCACTGAAACCTTGGTGGAACCCGGCATAAAACACTTTCGTGTTAAAAAATGCTTTATTTAACCGAAATTGTGCCTAGCAAAGGGAAGACTCAGAGTACACGCGACACTCATTCTACAAAGATAATGGCGAACACAGACATCGGGTAGCGACTTATCTGCTCATCTGTTAAATGCACCGTCTCTGAAATGCGCCTGATTAAACCTTCCAGCGTTATCGCTAGTGCTCGCCGGAGATGCAGAAAAATATCTCGGTAACTCGTGGCCTGGGCATAATCTTGAGAGAAAAGTCTAAAACCACCGCGAAGTTTATAAGCATTGCTGTGCGGCCTGCGATGAGTGGTTATAACAATCTTTGCGAGTGATACCCGATGACATCAAAAGTAAAGGAATAAGGAATAAGCTCGTGTGGCAATATCATCACAAAATGTGGAACCTGCATTGCGGTTCAAATGTGGCAAAGAACTATGACTGGTGTTCAGGAGCTCATTTTTATTCCACACTTGGAGGCATGCTGTCGCAGTATTTAACTCATTGCCACTAGAACATCTCATTTTGGGCCTGTCTCAGCACCACAAATCAAGCCGAAATGGAAACGCATCAATAACTTCGCAATGTCCCTCGACTGAATGAGTATCATCAATGTGCTGTCGTCGGTCTCGTTATTTTCAGGATGATAAGTGCACCCCCTAGTCCTTGTTATTCTGAGTAGTCGATGTCGTACAAGATGAAAACAAATTAAAAATGATAAAAAAAAGCCGCGCTGAAGCTTTAAACGTGTTTGATCTGTCTGCTGGAAGGCTCTGTAGGTTATTCAAATACATAAGCGCCGCATAGATTTTAGGTCGGACGTGTTCTTGCGAAGCCATTCGTAATTTGCTAGGATCATAAGGTGCCAATACGTATTGGTTCTAATTGGAATATAACTGATCTCCTGAATATTCTGTCTTGTATTTTATTGCGCCGCCTTGAAAGAAAATTGCCATAGCAATGTGAGTGATTAAACGTACTAATTGCGAGACAACAACCATTGCTTAAAAGGTCATTAGGTTCACTTCCGTAGAAGCAGGTTGAGAATGTCACTAAATTTGCTAGAATGTAGTGTTGGGAATGGACATGTCAATTGGCAGTTGATCATATTTAGTTATGGCTATTTTTTTAAATAGCCGAAAGAAACCTGAACAGCTCTACTTCCCCGACAAATTAGTTTAGTTTCGGTTTCTCGATGTTGCTCAAAGAGAAACTAGCTACCACTGAACCACGGAGGTTAAAAAACTCCTTGTATTTAAGAACCTTGTATTTACTACTAAGTAACAGTATCGGTGTTGCTGACCACAGAGATAGGTAAACATGATAGGTCAATCTTCTAGTACAGAATATAGGTGGATTTCTCCTTGCTCATTTACTATAAGCAGATAAGAAACACATTATTGGGCCCTGTTCATCCATGAAAGAAATGTTTTCAGTGTTTAAGCTTACTTTGTACACCTGCGAAAATGCGAGCGACAATTCTTTGCGAAACAATCGGGTTCAGAAATATTTTGCCTGCGTCGTGTCTACCTTCTTTCTAAGGAGGCCTTCATTCTATAGCAACCTTATTTATTCTACGTACGATAACAATCGTGCGTCATGAAAATTATCTGATGTTGTTATTCTTCGGGCCTTTTCAATGGCTTTTCATGTGACTTTTTAGAATTCAGCATTTCTGACCTATTCCTAACTGTAGGCTGCGACGGCCCTATATATTGAGAGTCACGTTTGATTGAGTGCAGTGTTCCGACAGGTGGAGACCATGCGTACGCTTTACGCGATTGCTGTCGTTGCCTTGTGGCAGTATTTGGGGTTCGCCATCGCACAAGGTGAGGTCCCCGTTTTATAGTGTGCATTTTAATATTCACGGGTTCATTCTTTCTTAACTTTTACAAGGCACGGTTTATCCCTCTGCCATAATAATCGCTGCAATACGAAAGTGAACTATGTTTTTAGAGAACAAGCTCATAGTTTATTGCTCATTCGTATATATACGTAAAAGTTTGCACAGTGTGTGCTGAAGTTTGGCAGCTATAGCACCGTCCCGAGTGGACGCACCCACGTTGACACCTATTGGCACATATCCATTGCGACGACTAGCATACACTGTCATGGTATGGTAGCTGTAGTAGACGTACACCTGGGCGCAGCATATCCCCTTCAGGCGCACTATATGATGCACTGTCCGGAAATGTCTAAATTTCGCACAACATAATTCTAAGGCACTCGTTATTACATTTAAAGAAAGAAAATAAGAAATATGTTGTTTTTTTGCGAGCTTTGCTAATTAATTATAATTAGCATATAATTAAATATTTTAATATTCTACTGCCAGTCACGTTTGATTTTTGCACAAACAGAAGGTAATCTTCGGCTCAAAATGCACACGCAGTTCTTGTTGGGTTGTGTTCATTTTCAGCAAAGAAAAATATTTATGAAGTTGGTCCTGGAGCGCAGCTCGTCCAGTGACCCGTCAAACATTGTAGCGCCTTCATCAAAGTGATCGGCTGCAGTCGTACGCAGCACATTGAGGTCAAGTAAAGATATGTTGAATATGCAGAAGGTTTATTTATTCCTACGCGCAATGTATCTTGCCCTTTCTTTCCCACTAGCCCGAGGAACTGGCAAAAACAAGTTGCGTCCACATATGTGGACGCTGCGCCTGAAGGGGATATGAGGAATTCTGCACAAAGTTCACGTCGAAAGGCATATAATAAACATTTGTAATCAATATGCGCTCATTCAAAGCGCTGTCAATTGAGGGAAAAAAACATCAACGTGGGCACCCTCGTGTAATGGGGGAATTTAGGCCTGTTTTCATGCACATAACACAAAGCGCCACAGGAACGCGAGATGCAGAGCTCGTAGCTCGAGCCATGAACGCCAGCAGGCTGTCCGCTCCCCGGCTGGCATGTCTCTCGTCGCAACAAAGCACTCACTTGCGTGGCATTCGCCCGTTGAAGACGTTGCCTCCCTGTGCCACTGACTGCAGCAGTTTTATTAGCCGGTGATATCCCACGCGAAGCAGTAAGGGGCGCACAAGCGCCGTTGGTGCTTGGGGCATGTGGAATCTACACAAGTCTGGCGACAACGCGAAAGGCAAAGAATGTAACTGCGTCATCACCTAGAGGATTAACCACCGGCGACACATTGCCAGTATTGCACAAACCGTGTTGCTTCCTATAGTGCGCAGCAAGCCTCCGTGGCGCAAAACTTCCGAGAGCTCCCTGTCGGAGCTGTTTAGTGTCATTATGCAGTGCTTCACCTTATCTCTCCTATAGACGGCGAATTCAGTACCGCCAATCAAGAACATTGTGGGAAGGAGATGCAACTCTAACAGCTGCCTTTTGGCAACAATCAAGTTTGTTCCGCTCGCCCCCGCACCCTAATGTGTGAGGGAGAAGGTGTCAGAAATATAGGGCGCGTTTGTGGATCATCGTGCATGTGCGTCTGTAGCAAATTGGGTAGAGCGCCCGTCGCCTATATTCGCGTACCGAGAGGTCATGGATTCGATTCCCAAGTCTTGCGAATCAATGAAATTTTTTCTTCTAGTTTCTTCCTTGTTGTCAATTCGTGTGCATTTCCCCAGCGTCGCTTCCATGACGTAAATGGCATCGGTGAAACCTCGGTGGACCACCGCAACAAACACTTTGGTGTTAAAAGAAGAATGTACAGACTAGAAGCTCACCAGTAGCATGATTTCAGTAAAACAGACAAATACTACGAACAATGAGGGTGTTTTACGTGCAATAACCAGGATGTGACTGCGACCACAAATTTTGACCACATGGCATTTCGTAACGTGAGCGTGAATACAATTACGCAGGTATATAGTGCCACGCGCGTTCCATATTTTCATTTTTGTTGTACTCAGTTTTCCCCCACAAAGACTGTCTGCATGCTCAGCGCAAACCGCGGCTGATTGTTCTAGAAGCTTCACGATTATTGTAGATCTTTGTGTGAAGATTGCGCTCAAGACGCGAACACTCGAGCCTACTCCAGAGCTTGCACGACGACCAGTGATAAGGCTAGAATGTTCGACGCGTGATGTATAAAAGCCGGTGCGTTCCAGCGATGATCAGTTGATCGACGGCCGACGCTCTGTTCGCCGCTAGCAGTGTCAGTGTGTATTTCTGTAATCTGACTTTCCGTTTAACGGCCAGAAGTTAGGCCTAATAAACACTTTCATCTTCGACATACCGACTTCTGCCTTCGTCAACGTCACGACCGCGTGACATCTGGTGGAGGTGCTGCTTCTTTCATGTACCGGACGCCCCCCTCAAGCCGTGAACCCAGCCCTAATCGTGACGAAGATACCTACCCCAGCACGGACAGTCGAGCCAGCCGCAGACTGAAAGGACTTTTGGCAATTTCAGAGCGAAGGCTTGGAAGGAAAAAATGAAGTACAACTTAGAAGGAAAGACGCTCAACTTGCAACTGAGTTTAATTCGAAAAGCTTCACACCACGGAGACAAATGCGCAGGCGCAGCCAAGCCAGATTGTCAAACAACCAATAGCAGATTCCTGGGGAAAGACGCGTTAACAATTTACGATAACATCAACAGGTACGTTCAATCAGCTTATACACCTAACTGCCTTGTAGGAAGTTTATTTCTTTCATTGTCAGATGCACCGAAGGTGCACTGATGCACGCGTCTGCAGCAATCTCGATCTGTTCCGCCTCTACGATCTCTCGTTCACGCCTGCCCTTTGCTCGATTCATGACGTCCGCCGCCTCTAGAAGTGCCTTGCAACCGCATTTACTGCAATGCGCAGGAAGGTGCGCGCCATCATTCTGAGCACTGACCGTAGTTGCGTGCTCTCGTAGTCTGTCATTAAGACATCGGCCCGTTTGGCCGATGTAAGCTTTACCATAACTGAGTGGTATCTTATATACCACTTCAGTAGCACAGGGACAAATGGCTTCTTGTGCTTCTTCCCACAGACTGTTTTCTCTGTTTTTTCACCCGCAAGGTGAAAACAGAGAAACAGAGAAAACAGTCTGTGGGAAGAAGCACAAGAAGCCATTTGTCCTCTGTGCTACTGAAGTGGTATATAAGATACCACTCAGTTGTGGTAAAGCTTACATCGGCCAAACGGGCCGATGTCTTAATGACAGACTACGAGAGCACGCAACTACGGTCAGTGCTCAGAATGATGGCGCGCACCTTCCTGCGCATTGCAGTAAATGCGGTTGCAAGGCACTTCTACAGGCGGCGGACGTCATGAATCGAGCTAAGGGCAGGCGTGAACGAGAGATCGTAGAGGCGGAACAGATCGAGATTGCTGCAGACGCGTGCATCAGTGCACCTTTGGTGCATCTGACAATGAAAGAAATAAACTTCCTACAAGGCAGTTAGGTGTATAAGCTGATTGAACGTACCTGTTGATGTTATCGTAAATTGTTAACGCGTCTTTCCCCAGGAATCTGCTATTGGTTGTTTGACAATCTGGCTCGGCTGCGCCTGCGCATTTGTCTCCGTGGTGTGAAGCTTTTCGAATTAAACTCAGTTGCAAGTTGAGCGTCTTTCCTTCTAAGTTGTACTTCATTTTTTCCTTCCAAGCCTTCGCTCTCAAATTGCCAAATGTTGAACCAACTAGCCCAACAATTCACTATTCTGAAAGGACTGCCCCCGCAGCACGGACTCCTACCGGACAAACCAAAAGCCACAGCGACGAAGACGACAAGAACGATGACGGCCGGTGCGTTCCCTGCAACGATCGTGATCCAGCCACCGAGAGAGCCACCGACTTTCCATGGATCGCCGAGTGAGGACCCCGAGACCTGGCTAGACACGTATGAATGAGTCGCGGCTTTCAACAACTGGGACTCCGACGAAAAATTGCACCGCGCCTACTTCTACGTAGAAGACGCCGCGAGGACGTGGTTCGAGAACCGAGAATCCACATTACAAATCTGGGATCTCTTTCGGACGACGTTCCTAAGCACGTTCACCAGCGTGGTCCGCAAGGAACGGGCCGCAGCTATGCTGGAGACCCGTGTGCAGCTGCCCAATGAAAGCAGCGCTATCTACACGGAGATGAATCGACTGTTCGGGCACGCCGACCCCGCCATGGCTGAGGAGAAGAAGCTCCGGTTCCTGATGCGAAGTGTCAAGCAAGAGCTGTTTGCGGGACTTGTCCTAAACCCACCCAAGACTGTCGACGAATTCCTTACCGAGGCCACGACAATCGAAAAGGCACTTTAGATGCGGAAAAGGCAGTACAACCGCCACTCTTCAACAACCAACTACGCCGAAGCTCATGCCCTCAGCACCAAGGACCTGCGCGAGACCATCCCAGCGATCGTGTGGGAAGAGCTGCGCAAGCTGTTGCCTTCGCCGCAGCCTCAAATGGATTCGATCGCCGACATTGTCCGCGAGGAAGTTCATCAATCGCTCGGAATTCTCGAACCACCTCAGCCTCATCCGGAGGCCATGACCTACGACGCTGCGGTCCGCCGTCCCGTGCCCGCTCCGCGACAACGTCAAGATAGCGCATCGCCACAGTTCGGCCTCCAGACACCACCGCCGCCACCACCACCGCCGCCACCACCACCGACGCCCTACCGTCCTCCTGTCGGCCAGCGCTATGCGCCGCGCTACGCGCCAAGGAAGACCGACGTTTGGCGCGCCCCCTGACAACCGCCCGCTGACAACCGCCCCTGACAACCACTGCGGGGAGGCCGGCCACACGTACCGCCGCTGCCAGTACCGCCAGATGGGACTACGCGGATTCGCCGTCAACGCGCCGCGTCCGCAGCCAGGCGAATGGCCTCGCGACATCGACGACTACCTCACCGGAACACAGTGGCAGCAACGACGACCTTCCCGCTCACCGTCGCCCGGCCGCTACATGTCACCGCACCGCCGGCAGTACACTGGCCCAAACCGGGGCCGGTCGCCTAGCCCGTATCAGGGAAACTAATGGCAGCAACCGATGGAGGTGCGGTTGCTGTAAGACGAAATGCCGAAGATCCTCCGCGGCCGCCGACGACGACAACGCGACGAGAACTGCAGAACACGATGCGAAGCAGACGAAGCCCTGCCGACGAAACCTCGCGGACCGAAGAAGAAGACCTGACGACGCAGCATGGAAGCACCGCAACAAATCGACGCAGCCGTGATCCGACGGCGCGACCTAACCGCAACGCAAGGCGACGAACTAGCGACCTCGACGTTCTCATCGACGGCCACAACGTCACCGCTCTTGTCGACACTGGGGCCGACTATTCCGTCGTCAGTGGGCCATTCGCCACCAAGCTGAAGAAAGTAAAGAGCGCTTGGAGTGGATTGGTGTAACGCCGATTGGATAACGCCGATTGGTGTCTGCACGGCGAGAGTCACCATCAATTACAGGACTTATCCTGCGAGCTTTGTAATCCTACAAAACTGCTCCAGGGATTTGATACTTGGAATGGACTTCCTAAGTGACCACGGCGCCGTCATCGACCTAAGGTCTGAGTCGATAACGCTAACTTCAGAAAAAGCGCTGCCTACCTAGACGATGCTGGGGAACCATGCATTAAACGTGATAGAAGAGCACCTCACCGTTCCGCCTCTCTCCAGCGTCATCATTGCCGTCGGCACCGAAAAACCCACAGACTTCGATGGCGTCATCGAGTGCGATCAGCACTGGCTTGTAAACCGTCAGATTTGCGTCGCAAGAGGCATCGCCGAGTTGCGTGAAGGGAAAGCAACAGTGATGCTCACGAACTTCAGCAACGAGTACAAGCATGTGAGCAAAGGCACGACGGTCGCCTACATCGAAGAAATTGCGGAAGCCAGCGACGCCCTCGCCCTCGCCGAGTTTACCGAACATGCTTCGACGAAGCAAGCTCAAAACTATCTTTCGATGTCAATCCGAGCCTTCCGACGCATAAACAAGAACAGCTCAAAACCCTGCTCCTGCAATACAAGGACTGCTTTTCATCGTCGTCAAGACTTCGACAGACCCCAGTCGCACAACACCGCATCATAACAGACGAAAGTGTCAGGCCACTACGTCAGAGCCCGTACAGAGATTCAACGCGGGAACGCGAGGTCATAAAGAACGAAGTCGACGAAATGCTGCGCGGCGACATCATCCAGCCTTCAAAGAGTCCCTGGGCGTCACCCGTGGTGTTAGGGAAGAAAAAGGTCGGAACCCTACGCTTCTGCGTCGATTATCGCCGCCTGAACAAAATAACGAAGAAGGACGTCTACCCTCTCCCACGCTCCCACGAATAGACGACACCCTGGATCGACTCCACAACGCGAGGTACTTTTCGTCGATGGACCTCAAGACCGGCTATTGGCAAATTGAAATCGACGAGAGAGACCGAGAGAAGACCACGTTTATAACACCAGACGGTCTCTTCGAGTTCAAAGTCATGCCCTTCGGTCTTTGCTCGGCGACTGCGACTTTCCAACGGGTTATGGATACAGTACTGGCAGGATTGAAGTGGCAGACTTGCCTGGTGTACCTGGACGACGTCATTGTGTTTGCTTCAAACTTCGATGAACACTTCCGGCGACTTGACGCAGTGCTTGAAGGAATCAAGGCCTCCGAACTCACCCTGAAGTCAGAAAAGTGCCGTTTCGCATACGAGGAACTCCTGTTCTTAGGTCACGTTATCAGCAAGTCTGGAGTTCACCCCGACCCACGGAAAACAGCTGCCATCGCTGCTTTCCCGCCGCTCACCGACAAGAAGGCCGTACGCCGGGCTTGTGCGCCTATTATAGACGCTTTGTCAAGAAATTTTCACGCATCGCCGAGCCACTAACTCAGCTCACGAAAAACCACGTGGAATTCAAGTGGGGAGCGGCGCAAGTCGAAGCATTTCAAGAATTGAAACGGCGCCTGCAGACGCCTCCAATACTTGCGCATTTCGACGAGCACGCCGACACGGAAATCCACCCCGACGCAAGCAGTGTAGGATTCGGTGCTGTTCTTGTCCAGATAACTGCCGGCGTGGCAAGGGTTATCAGTTATGCTAGCCGGTCGCTATCCAAGGCAGAAGCCAACTATTCCACAACAGAAAAGGAGTGCCTTGCCATCATCTGGGCTACGTCAAAGTTTCGCCCCCTACCTCTACGGCGGGCCCTTCAAAGTTGTGAGCGTCCACCACGCCTTGTGTTGGCTAGCTAACCTGAAGGACCCTTCAGGTCGTCTCGTAAGATGGAGTCTGAGACTTCAAGAATTCGACGTTACCGTCGTTTACAAGTCCGGACGAAAACACTCTGACGCCGACTGCTTGTCTCGTGCCCCCATCGACCCGCCACCGCAAGATGACCAGGAGGATGGCTTCTTCTTGGGAACCATACGTACCGCCGACTTCGCCGAACGAGAGCGAGCAGACCCGGAACACAGGGGCCTTGTGAAGTATCTCGAAGGCAAGACCGACATTGTTCCAAAGACATTCAAGCGAGGACTCGCGTCGCTTTTCTTGCGAAATGGCGTTGTCATAAAGAAGAATTTCTCGCCACTTCGAGCCGACTACCTTCTCGTAATGCCTGCAGCACTGCGACCAGAAATCCTCCAGGCACTACACGACGACCCGGCGGCTGGACACCTTGGACTTTCCCGCACGCTCGCAAGAGTACAGGAAAAGTACTTCTGGCCGCGCCTTGCCACCGATGTCGCCCGCTAGGTAAATACGTGCCGAGCCTGTCAGCGATGGAAGACCAGCAGGCTTCCTTCAGCCGATCGAGCCTCCTCGGCGACCGTTCCAGCAGATCGGGATGGACCTCCTGCGGCCGTTCCCAACGTCAACTTGCGGAAATAAATGGATCGTCGTGGCTACCGACTACCTCACCCGCTTCGCCGAAACAAAGACCCTGCCTAAAGGCAGTGCCGCCGAGGTAGCCAAGTTCTTCGTTGAGAACATCGTCGTTCGACATGGCGCCCCAGAGGTTCTCATCGCCGACAGAGGTACGGCGCTTACTGCTGACCTAACTCAGGCGATCTTGAGATACAGCCAGACAAGCCACCGCCGGACCACCGCCTACCACCCACAGACCAATGGCCTCACCGAGCGTCTCAACAAGATCACCGACATGCTGGCCATGTACGTCGACGTCGAGCACAAGACGTGGGATGCGATCCTTCCGTACGTGACTTTCGCGTACAAAACGGCCGTACAAGAAACCGCGCAGATTACGCCATACAAGCTAGTCTACGGACGGAGTCCGGCAACGACGCTTGACGCCATGTTACCAAACGTCACCGACGAAGAAAACATCGACGTCACCGCCTACATACAGTGCGCTGAGGAAGCCCGAGAACTCGCCCACCTGCGAATCAAGAATCAGCAGACGACCGACAGCCGCCACTACAATCTTCGGCGACATTTCGTGGAATACCAGCCCGGCGACCGCGTTTGGGTACGGACACCCATAGGCGTGTGCACGGAGGGGGCAAAGGGGCGAGAAGGGGGGGGGGCGCAAAGTCAGCCCTATACATTGTAGGGGGGGGCGATAGGGGGGGCGCAAAGTCAGCCTTATACATTGACAGGATAGGGAGGGGGGCGCTGCGACGAACCTTCGCCCCCCCTAAAGGGGAACCCTGCGCACGCTTATGTGGACGCCGATACGCCGACGTGGACTCTGTGAGAAACTTCTTCGGCGATACTTCGGGCCATACGAAGTGCTTCTACGTCTATACTCTGTTTCACCACTACCGTTCAGCATTTCCAAAGCTACGGGGTGTAAACAAGCCACACGCTTGCGCAGGAAAACATAGATCCAGATATAATTGCCTTGCTATTGGCAAGGTTGAGACATTTGCGCTTGTTTAGCATCTGCTCCTTCACATCAATAAGTAATATTTTTATTCTTTATCACATAGTACGTCGTATTTCTTTAATTATTGTATCAGTAACCGTCGGTAACTGTGGTTAAAAATCAACATGGCAGCGCCCATGCAGACGCGACCACCCGCTTCGATCCGAACTTGTCCTTGACGCTCGCCCAAAGCACTCACAGCAACAAATGAATGGTGTAATGAGCAATTGCTTTGCGCCATATCACGATCAGGACAAAGCATCAGGTACGCTTTGTCGTTATTGGCGAGATAGGCTATTGCTTTAACCATGCCTGCTAAGCCTAAGGCGCCGAGAATTTGACAGTGGTTCATGGAAATAGCGCAATGTAGTCATGAATACATTGCTGCCGAAGCTCCAAGACCTGAATTTAAAGCAAATACAAGCGTCTGTTTGGAACTTACGGGCCACAGAGCGCCCGACGACGACGTGATAAACTCGAAGCGGAGAGCAGCAACCTCGATGGGTGCAGCCGTGTTCTATTTTTTTTTTTTTTTGGTGCTGCCGTCTGCTCGCTGAACGTGTGCGCGCAGATGCCATGGGGATACTAGCAGACGACGCGGCGCGGATGAATACATGTGGAGGGGCTAATCGCCCTTCCTATTGGCTAAGGGGCCCTGTAGCCTCCACAGTGCTGAAGGGAATTTCTGAAACAGAGTATAGGCACTGTGGACTACGTGGTTGTCCCGGATAGCATTACGAACTGTCAAAGGCGCCGTGCGCGACCTGAAGTCGTCCATGTCGTGCGCCTCAAGCCGTATTACGCGCGTTAGAGAACCTGAGGACTGCACTTATTGGTTTATTATTGTACTTTCTTGCTTTATTGTTGTTATTTGTTGTTGCATGCATTTTTTCCTCCGTGTTCTGTTTTAAGCATCGGGACGATGCTTTTTCGGAGGGGGGGATTGCCACGCGCGTTTATAATTTTCACAGTTGCTGTATTCGGTTTACGCCCACAAAGACTGTGAGCAGCGCTCATCGCAAACCGCGCCTCTTTGTTCGAGAAGCTTCGCGATTGTTGTAGATCATTTTTGTTAAGATGCGAGCAAAACGTGAACACTCGAGCTTATTCCAGAGCTTGCGCGACAACCAGGGATAAGGCTGGAATATTCGATGCCACACTTATAAATGCCGACGCACTTCACCGCTCGTCAGTTGATCGACGGCCGACGCTCTGTTCGCCGCTATCAGTGCCAGCGTGTATCTGTAATCTTACTTTCCGTTCACCGGCCACAAGTTCGGCCTAATAAACAGTTTCATCTTGGACACGTCGCCTGCTACCTTCATCGACGTCACAACCACGTGACAATATGTTCTATGTTCTACACGAACATTAATGACTTCGAACGAGCCTGCTATCCGTTAAAGTATGGGTGTTCAAGAAACATAGAGAGCAAGCTCCTTCAGTAAACAAATTAGGAACATTTACATGTCCTCAACTGAGGACACCATGCGGCAAAGGACTCGCTGCAAGTCGCTGAACCTATCTTGCAGTAGGACAAACATGTGTCCTCATATGAGGCCCGTATTTATGAGAGCGTTGAAACGGCATTTCTGTAAGATGATCGAATAATGAGAACGTACAATGAGAAGGAACTTTGGCTGCAGCACCGGATCTGCGCACAACCTACTAAACCCCTCTATATAGGTTTTTCAGGTCTCTACTATTGTTTTCTCTGTCCATAGAGCGTCTGCTACTTTCTTCTGCTGCTGCCGGAGTGTTTCTTGACGTCACCAGCCGAAATGGAAAAACATTTGAACGAGCTGAAACAAGAGTTTCACGAAATGCCGACCGCCCTCGAAAGAGAGCAGTGTGAGAAGCAAGTGTAGAGATTTTAAATAACAATTTTCTAGAAATGTCGGCTCTTTGCTCACGGCTTGAAAAAATAAACAGTGAGCTCAAGGATGAAAATGATGTTCTCCAAAGCGAATGCAGGCAACTGAAGTAGCTCGTTTTCAACAATGAACGTAGAACTACCGCCCCTGAATAGTATGCGTGAAATCGGAACGCTGAAGTGAAAAAACGTTCGTGTAGTGGAGGCTGAACAGCTCACCAGGGTCGTTCAGAACACATGTGAAACTGTCGGTGATAACGCGAAGAAAGAGCACGTAGAAATTTGCCCCCCGTGTGGCTGCTAAGGATGCTTCTTGCCGTCACATCCTTGTGCAGTTGAACCACCAGTCTAAAGGTGACGCAGCACTAGGAAAAGCGAGAAACTTGGGTTTAACGACAGCTGATATTGGTTGCCCAGTAAATACTTTTTTCTGCGTGACGTGAAGGAGCAGCTATGCCCGCAGTTAAGAAAGCTACTGAGACAAACTGTTGCGCGCAAGAGGAAGCCATGGCGATTCACCTGTGCGAAATGCGCCCCGATTTTTGCACGAAAAGATGGGAAGTCGAGGGGTGCTTCAGATAACTACTGACAGTAATCTGGAGGTCACCTAAACTTCCTGAGTTTCATCTTTTAGCGAAAGAAAAAGCTAGAACGAAAACGGCAAAATTAGAGTGGCTTCAGATTGCCACACAAGTTGACTATATTGTGGATTTGTAAAAAACCCTACATTTCCTTCCTTCATATAAATGCGCAATGAGCCAGAAACAAGGCCGATGAGATAGTGATACTCCATGAATTCTTTAAATTCTCCTTTGACGTCATCGTGGTTACTGCAACGTGGCATGGCCATGAATCCGAAGTTCCTCATATACCTAGCTATGCTACTGATTTTTTGAACCGCAGTGATAAAGGTGTCTTTGAGTGTGGTGTGTTTGAGTGTTCGGGTGTGATATGTTCGGGTGTGAAACAGTCGAAGCTTTTTGTGTGATTAAGGATGATCGCGAGATTCTGACTGTGAAATGTTCGTCGGATATTTTTTTTTTTGTGTGTGGTATACCGCCCCACCTTTCCTACGGTTCTAGACTCTTTCCTGTCGTGGCCACATGAAAATGATGACTGCCTTACTATTGGGGGGGGCTAAACATTGATGTGCTAACTTCCAGCTCTAAACGTCTTGATTGTTGCGATGTCATCGAATAAATGGATTTAGGAATGTTA
>JALIZH010011373.1:0-106883 GCA_030522465.1 Rhipicephalus appendiculatus
TATTGAGGTTACAATCACGCTACTGTAGTTATTCTTAACATTCGGCTGATGCGCTCACCGTTGCGTAAGATGCCCAGTTGTGTTATGTTCATTACACTGCTATGTCCGTTTGTTTCCGGAGCGTCCATTTAGATTCCAGAGGTGGAAAGGAAGGATATAGTAAGGGGAATGCTGGTTATAAAATCCTTTCATTTATTTAGCGAAGATCATACGAACGCATATGGTATTGGCTCCTTCATTGACTAGAAAAGTCAGCTTCCAAAGCAGGCGAGCAAGCCTCTTAAAATATCACAAGTGATATTGTTGTGCTTATGTTCCTTTGTTTGATTCAGACTGTACATATTTTCGGGTACTCGGTGCACGCAGCACTGATGCTTTCCCAATCTTCGTTCAAATGAAGGCACTGTGCAAGTAGGCACTGGTAACGAAATAAGGTAAGAAACTATACATCAGAAGTCTTTACATCAAGCAGCGAACCTTGGCAAGAGAGTTTCCTGCAAAGCCCTTCCTTCCGCTTTTACGCTAGTAGTAGCATCGAGGCCCTTCACATCTTGACTCACCCGCTGCGGTGGTCTAGTGGTTACGGTGCTCGACTGCTGACCCGCAGGTCGCGGGATCGAATTCCACCGCGGCGGCCTCATTTTCGATGGAGGCGACAATGCGTGAGGTCTGTGTGCTTAAATTTAGGTGCACGTTAAAAAACCCCAGGTGGTCGAAATTTCCGGAGCCCTCCACTATATGGCGACTGTCATAATCATTTCGTGGTTATGGGCCGTTAAACCCCAACAATTAATATTACTGTTATACATCTTACACTCCAAATGTTGTCCGGGAATGGAAAAGAACGACATTGTAAGCGGAGAAAACCTGCCTAGGCATTATCAGGCAGGTGAATACCCGAGCACGCGCAGCCGTTCACCGATGGTAGAGACGGTGTCCCGCGAAGACGTTCTGGGCTCTACGATAGTGGAAAGGCCAAAAGGCCCGCGACGACTTAGAGCCGCCGTGAGATGAGAGGGTCGGTAATGGAGCAGGCGGCCTCGAATTACGCATGCGTTGTCCGGTTGCCTGTGTAGGCGTCGGCCTCCATGTGGATTCCGCTGCATTGAATTTAATGGGCATGCTTTGTGCCCGGAAGTAAATGTCGCAGAAAAGCATTTTCCATGCTTCAACCTGTCTCTACATGGCTTCGAATGTTCGAAACTTGCGAAAAGCAAAAAGCGTCATCGTGCTTTGTTGCATTTTGTACTTTATGGTTATCATGGTCTTGAAACACGATGGTACGAAACGGCTCAACCCACAAAGAGGTGACTGATATTGTTAGAAATAGACAGCGACGCTCGCGTCGGCGACGAACGTCTAGGGCTACTGCTGCCCGACCTGGACGGCTAACGCGATCTCCTACTCCGACAGACCATGAGCCTTCCCTTAAGCGACAGTTTCCACCACTGGCCCCACCACCACCACCCAATGCATCACAGTCGGAGAGCCGAAAAGGTTTAGAGGCTTCGAAAGCTGCGGCGGAAGGCCGCGTGGCCCTCTCTGCCACCACTGCGCACTCATAAAGAGCCGGTGCAGAATGCCCCGCAGTGTACATCATCGTCAACAGATGATTTCCATGAAGAAAACCGACAAGTCCTTGCTGTGTTCAGGTCTCTCATGACCACGATGCGTACTCTCCTCAGCGGAATGACCACTCCATCGGCTCAATGCGCACTGCAAGTTCTGGATTCCTTAGAGCCAGTCCTTGCAAGCCTGGTTTGAACATCTTGGTTTCCAGTCTACTTCTAGGCAACCGCAGAGGAACTGGTCTCAACCACTTCCCTATGGTGACTGTCTAAGTGTGCGTGGTGAACGCTGACGTGTGTGCGAGCATCACTTGTTCTCTCGTTCCTTCTTGCTTTATTTATTTTTTTCCTCCCCTTTCCCCCCTCCCTCTGTGTAGGGTAGCAAACCGGGTACAACCTGGTTAACCTCCCTGCCTTTGCTTTGCCTCTCTCTCTCTCTTCTCAAGCAGCTGCAGCTCGACATACGTAACCAGATGTGCTTGCTGCCCACCTACGTTATCAAATATTACCGCTTAGTAAAGCAAGCGCATTTTTTTCTCTTCAAAGTCTTTTCCTACTCTAGCGCATAAACACGAAAGTGTTCGACGCCTTCAGTGTCACATTGTGCTGAATACGAAATACAGCTACAAACACGCGTTTCAGTACTTCTTATACATTCATACAAGGTTTGGCGGTGGCAGGATTCCTAACGAAGGGATGTTGCTTCAGTTGCCATTCTTTTTTGTTTCCGAGGCGCGCTTCCTACGCAGCACTGTTCCATATGCTTCCGCCTGTCTAATATGATCAATGACACGTACGCTGTTTTTTTGACATGACGACGACATTCTGGGACAGACCTTTATGGTTTCGGTAATTTTGCGCATTGTGGACTTCAATGGTCATCCTCTTCCTCCGTGCAACTGATGCATGTGCAATGGCGGATCGAATAGCCGCACAGAGACGAAATGTATCTATTTCCACGACAACACAAGTGGACTGATGAGAGCTGCGCAGAATGCTTGTGTAATAGTTTCCAAGGGGCATAGAGAGATCAGCGCAATATCTTACTCACCGAGGGTCGAAGATCGCACTACAGTAGACCCACAACAGCAACTTTTCCAGATGCATGGTGACACTGCACAAGGCGTTTACCGTCATTGTGGGCGTGTAGAGCCCTGCGTCTCCAGTATCGATTTCGGGTAACGGTTGAGACAAGAAAGGCAGCAAAAGTATAGCAGGCGTCTGCGTTTTCTAAGCGGCTTCCTAATAGGACGGGGCCGATCTGTAAGCCCGAAAACCGGTAGACCGACAACGAAAATGAATGTCCGGAACCCCGCGTGAATAGATTTGTTGAGGAAACACGAAAAACGGTCAAATGTGAAAAAGGAAGCGGCTGCGCAAGTGGTCAGAAGTGAAGTATAGGCTACTCAGCAAGACTTGCGAAGTGAAAACCACAAACGGATATTTTTATGGGACGCACGCTACTGGTCAAAACGCCCTTGCAGCTATCATCTAATAAATAACAAAGAAAAAGAGCGAAGCAGCCAGAAAGGAGCAAATTGTGCTGTACATGACATGTATTTCGTCATTTCCATGTTATGACCTGTCATATATGTTCGTCATACAGTCACGTCGGGCAATTCCAAGTGTGGTGTATATCAAGCTAGCGAAACGGCCACAAGCGCACCAATGAGCGCAGCACGTAATACCTGCCGTACATGACATCCATGTCATAATTTTCATGCTACCACCTGTCATTTATGTTAGGTAATACAGTCACATCACACAATGCAAAATTTGGCTCATATCAAGCTAGCGAACCGGCCGCCAGCGCACCATAAGCGCGGCATGTAAATTATGCTCTATATGCAATGCATGTCATGATTGTCGTGTCACACCTGTAATTTATGTTCAGCATAGAGTCACGTCACCCAACGCCAAATTTTGTGTATATCAAGCAAGCGAACTGGCCGCGAGTGCAACCATGAACGTGGCATTTAAATCATGCTGCATATATAATGCATGTCATGATTATGCTATCACCTGTCATTTATATCTGGCATGCAGTTCCCGTCATCCAATACCAAATATTGTACATGCCAAGCTAGAGGATCAGCCGAGAGCACACGATGAGCAAGGTATGTATGTCATGCCAGACATACATGTCTCTCATGATTTTTATGTTACCACCTGTCATTTATGTTAGTCATACATAAATGTATGTTTAGACCAATTTTGGTACATACCTATTCAATTAAACGGCCGCGATCACCCCGAGACCATGTCATGTAAATGATGCTGTACATCACATGCGTGTCATGATTTGTATGGTAGGACCTGTCAGTTATGTTCGTCATACACTCCCGTCACGCAATACCGATTTTGGTGTACATAAAGTTCGCCGAACGGCCGCAAGATCACCAAGGCCATGGCATGTAAATCATGCCGTTCATGACACGTCATGATTTTCATGATATGACCTGTTATTTATGTTTGTCATACAGTCCACGTTATATCATGCCAATTTTGGTATACTATATCTCATTCACGATACGGCCAGGAGAGCACAAAGTCCTAGGCGGATAGATAGATAGATAGATAGATAGATAGATAGATAGATAGATAGATAGATAGATAGATAGATAGATAGATAGATAGATAGATAGATAGATAGATAGATAGATAGATAGAAATAAAGGCCCAAGGTCGCAGAAGTTCGCTGAGAATTGCTTCTCATTTAAAAGCCATGATACATAGAGCCTATGATTTGCGTCAGGAAGATGATATTATGCCTGTAGATACGGCAGAGCGCGCCACTGCTTCATATATAACTTGATGAGCAGTGTTTTTTCTTATCGTACTTCCTTATTTTACTTCCTTATTACACTTTATTGATATGAAATGCCAAGCAATTTCATAGCGACAGAAGTGTGCTTTGAATGTCTTTATCTACTTGTCTTTCTATCTAGCAGGCTACGCCTCGGATTGCTCTCGTGGTTGCGTCCATAACACGGTATGTAAAGAAACTATCGATCACCGAAGGAACCGCACAGACAGCCGTTCATCGTTCCAACTTCTTCGTCTTCTACTGCCGTGCTCGCCTGCACGCGTTTATACCTTCATCTTTTTCTACACGGTATATACCAAAACTGGCTCAAAATGACGTGAGTGTCTCACGAATATTATTGACAGGTCACCACATGAATAACACGAAATAACTGGTACAATAAGCGGCACTATGACGTAGTGTTACTGGGCTGAGACGGAACTTGTGACCCACGTAGGCGAACCTGAAACATTTAACGAGGTCTGCCGACCGAACCGCCGAAGGGAAATAATTACGATTGTGGGGTATTTTTCCGAAGCAGGTAGACCGGCAAAGGATGTGAATATTAAAAGTGCACGCTACAGCATTCACAGTCTTCTCGGAAATGGGGCCCCGTTAAAATAATTTCTTTTGAGCTTTCCCTATCTTTTTTTCGTGCGTTATCTCTTTCGGCTCGCAGCGCACCCAAAAAGATTACCACGCACGGCACAAAAGACCTCACACTCAACCGGCACCAAACACGCGAACGTCTGAAATCGATTTTCAATTAGAATTTTCGCGGACTCCGCACGAAGCGTTTTCGCTAAGCGTAGAATCTTTGAAGGAGAGTACACAAGAACCGCAGTCGCCTTGTCCGCGGTACACTATTGTTTTTGCTGGGGTGGCACCCCTCTCCGTCATTCAATTAGTACCTCACGTTGGCTTAAACAATACTGGAATACCCGAGGCCTTATCGTTTCCAGCGAAGTAAATGCCGTTGGCGTGGAACGACGTTAATCGAATTTCATCTCGTACAGCGAAAGAAGAAACAGGATGTGTGATGTATATTCCTGTCTTTTAATTCAAGAATCTCTTCTGTTTTGTTTTACCATTGCAAGAAATCTCATTTAAACGGTGCCGCTTCATCGTGCGCGTATCGTTTGTTGTGCAGGTGTAAAAGTGACTTCAAAATAGGTGTCGATATTACTTATGTGCTTTAACAGTCACGTTCTAGCAAGAAACTCAATATTTGTAATGCAATCGCTAACCTAACATTACGCAAAGTTCTTGTTTAAGTGCGCATGTATCTTCAAAAAGTCGATTACTTCATGCTCAGCAAAAGTTCTTCTCTCAGCAAGGTGTCTTTACATAGTTATGTTCATTGTTCCGACAACGTCGGCGCTTTCCTTTACCGTGCACAAATACACAACGCTTACCTAACAGTAATCGAGGAACTTCTTTGTTAAATGTCTCACCGTTACAAAAGTCTGCGCCATACACCGAATTCAGTCTCATCACCATATTGTGGACCACCGTTTATACTCGTGTAAAACTGCACCCTCAGCTTGGAAGATCAATATTCGGAAACAACTAAATGCAACTGACAGGAAACATGGGAAAAAGAGAAAAAATTTTAGGAGCCCCTTCACTATGTGGCAAAGACTAGTCAAACAGTTTAGCGCAGAGGTAGCACGGTGGAGGGCAATTTAGTACTCAAGAACAGGTTGTGAACGTGCCCACTAACGTTCAAAATACTCGGCAGAGCACAACGACACATCGACTAGGACACCGCCTATCTAGTGTATGAGTAGGCTTCACTGCAATACGCTACGCGGGAAAGACAACTTACAAAATTCAAACTTATACCCTTAAACAAGACTGCATTTTCAGATCGAAATGCATTTCTGGGAAAACATTTTGCCAGTGGCTGTAAGCAGTCGTATGTCAAAAGCCCGCTGCGAACTTTTTTTTATTATTTTAATAATTGTTTTCTCTAGCCTCGAGACGCCTGCTGGCGCCCTCGAGATTCCCGGTGCTGTTTATTCCTTGTTCATCGAGAGTGCTAACCGCGCTGGTAGAAAGTAGAAGGCAATCGTATTGTGAACCCATATTCACATTTTCCAAGCATCGGTCTGCCCTCTGTCGTTAGGACATTTGCGTTCGGAGCGCACGGGGCCCCATTTCAACTCGAGCACTAGTAGCGAACTTTCTTCCACTCTATGGCGTTAATTCAGTCATAGACATCATAGAGGAAGCCAGGAGTTCCACTTCAATAAACATTAAAACTTCCACTGCTCCCTGAAGTGAACTACAGGTTTCTTCATACAAACGAAAAAAATCCACTAGGCGTGTGACGTATTTCCAGTAGCAACTTATCCCGATTTCCTTATTTCAAATAATTGTCGCGAGCTTTGGTTTACATATGAAATCATCTACAATGTCGTGGATGGCTTCGAGCATGACTTACTCCGCCGTGATTTAAATCACTTAGTCCGTAAACTATGCAGCAGCGGCGCAGATATTGAAGACGACATGGAAGTAGCGCGACTTGCAGTCATGTATACCAACGAATGGAATAATTGTGAAAATAGTAACATTCGCTATCCCGGTGGTTGGAAATAACGTAGGATTCTGATGGATTTCAATCCTGCAATCGGAAAGATTCCACAAAGTTGTCCACTGCCCTGTCAGAGCCACATCTTGTTGAAACTGCTGAAAGAAAACGGTGGCCCTAAGACGAGTGTATCGTTACTTTTACAGCATTTGTGTTTCGCTCCCTGCGCCTGTGTGTTTTATATTAGCAAAAACAGCACGAGATATAGAGCTTCGCGACAGACATTTTGCATCAGCCGCATCACGGTGGTAATTAGAAAAATGTAAATGGACATATGTGGGTGTGAGGAAAAGACCACTTCAAAATGTGTGTGACACAATAATTAATAAGTTCACCAAGCAGAAAAGAAAGATTACTGAATATCTAGCGATCACAGAAATTCGAGTTGTAAATACACATTAGGAGCGCTGATGTGCAGTTGATGTGATCTTTTTTCAAAAACGCTTGTCTTTTTATATAGCTTGGTTAAACATAGCTGAATACTCCGTAAAACAAACTTATCATGCCTTAAGACGACAATTATCGTCCTCTCTACTTCTTCAAGAGAATTAATTCACTCACTGCTGACTTGGCCTTACTTATGCTTGTGGATTAGTTTTGACGAAGTGGAAATTATGCAAGTACATGTTTTTTCAAGTATTTCGGGCCCAATCCTTACTACATTTGCTATCGCCTGACACGTTTTTGTTTAATATTTTCCGTCTATTAATCATTATATTTGCTATCACCTGACGCGGAAAAGCATTGCGCTCCTTCATTACGGCTTGATCAACCGGGGTACATTGATAACAAGTATGCTGTTAGAAATATTACGCTAACATAAACACGAAGTAGAAAATGAAATTGTCGAACTCATATGAACCAATCGCAAGGAGGCAGTGGACATGGGTACCATCAAGTTACTTGAGTGTAGTTTGCACAAAAGCTTCGTGTTTCACGTTTTACCGAAGACATCGCAAATACCCCGTCATCCATTTCAGCACGCGCAATACTTGCCAATAGCAGCTACAACAATAGCAGTTGCTATGTTGTACTTCTTAGACGACGACGCAGTCGTAGTGGAGGAGTTGCAGGTCATTGTACGACCGTTTCATGAACATGCACCTTCCCCAGAATGGGAAACCAATTTGTTAGCCGCAACACGACCCCAAGATATTCGGTTAGAGACTATATGGCACCATATCTGTGATCAGGCAACACCCCTTAAGCATATAATAGCTTCACGTCTGCGTGTATATATTTGGAGTCCCACTAAATACCACGCCTCTTCTATCGCGCAATGCCATGCAGCCCGCGTTGGATAAGACTACGTGCTTCGCTTTCAAAGGATCTTATCAGGGGCCATTCTTTCCTGCGCAGTGTCGAGGCCTTGTATTCAGGTGGCCAAACTGGAATACATTAGGAGCTTAAGAGAGCCAGCACTCCCTTCTCGTTAAGACTCCGCTGATGGCCTTACCACAGCACGGTGTATTACGCCATTGAGAAATGCTGAGTCTCCCACCGGAACATTCTCGCAACAGGCCACTTCAACTCAACGGCAATAAGTGCAATAAGGGACACCTCCATAACTTACAACTGCCTATTTCGTTAGCTTAACTTCACGTCACCTATTTAGCTTTTCCGAGAAGTGTTTAGTACTCTCAGAAAAAAACCATTACATTCTATGGGAAAATGTAGCTGAAAGGTGTTTAGTTCATTTCTTAAGTGACTGTGGGGTTTCCATAACTTTATTGAAGCACTGTCGGCGATTGGTTTAGCAGTTCTTCCACTTACTCCTAGACAGACTACCTGTTATTCCCCAGGGTTGTATTTGATTAGACTAACATTTGTCGCGCCAGGTTGCAGATTATCTCGGAAGCTGTTAGTCCACGCCGTTCCACCGTACGAGACCAAAACTTGGTTCACTCACATGACCTGTTAATCCACAAGGGTAATATTCGAGAGTTGATAAATACTTCTTTAGCGTGTTTCTTTCTGTGCGTGCCGTGAAGACCATCAAATGATCTCCTTAGATTGCATGAAGCTAGCCTACAGGTTAAATACCAATTACCCATCCGCAACTGCGGAGCAGAGAGTCCACAAAGTCTCACCTTTCAGTTCAACGTCAAGAACGTCCGCATTTTCCTATTCCACGCGGTCGAGCCAGCAACCCGGTAGCGTAGGTAAGGTGCACCGATAAAAAAATGGGCTTGCAACGTCCGCGTAGTGTACGAGACAAGAGAAACTGCTGCGGTCAGCCTGCAGCTGAATTAGAATCGTGAGAGTTCACTGCATGAAAATGAAGTACTTGTCTCCAGGCAACTTAAACTGCGAGGTTAAGCACAGCATAATGGCGAGGACGTTATCTTACTGAATTTTCCTTGCCGAAGCAGGTAAAGCAGGGCAAGAAAGAACATATCAATTACGTCTGCGTTCCTCGTGCACTATGACCTTTAGTACCGTGTTCATTACACCCTTTGAAGACTGCTCGCTGGTCTGCCGCGACAGCGCTGACTCGTTATATCACCAATAGTTAGCGCCTAGTCCACAGAGAAAAAGTAAGGCCAGTGGGCTAGTTAGCGGGCTCCGGACTCAGCAGTTTTACCAGTTGCCTGATAACCGCGTCGGAAAAACTCCTACGGCTGTACAATATTACGGTTGAGGTACGACAACGACTGAGTGCAGCGTCCAGAACTCATTTTGCGTTAATACGTATCGTCTCCGATAATTGGTTGGAACGTAAGTGTCGCCTTTTAGCATAGTACCCTAAGTGCAGCGTGTGCCGTACTCCTCTCAGCTTGACCTGTATTGAAGTATAATGATGTACTTACCTACGGTACTTACCTACGGTAAATACCGTAGGCAAGTACTGTAGGGTAACCGGTACTTACCTACGGTAAGTACCGGTAAGTACCGCTAAGTACCTACGGTACTTACCGGTACTTACCTACGGAGCAGAAACCTGGAGACTTACAAAGAGGGTTCAACATAAACTGCGGACGACGCAGCGAGCGATGGAAAGGAAAATGATAGGTGTAACCTTAAGAGACAGGAAGAGAGCAGAGTGGGTCAGGGAACAAACGGGGGTTAAGGATATCATAGTTGAAATCAAGTAGAAGAAATGGGTATGGGCCGGGCACGTAGCACGTCGGCAGGATAACCGCTGGTCATTAAGGGTAACTGACTGGATTCCAAGAGATGACAAACGCGTGAGGGGGGAGACAGAAAATTAGGTGGGTAGATGAGATTAAGAAGTTTGCAGGTATAACGTGGCAGCAGAAAGCACATGACCGGGTTGATTGGCGAAACATGGGAGAGGCCTTTGCCCTGTAGTGGGCGTAGACAGGCTGATGATGGTGATGATGATGATGATGTGGTTTTTAGATGCGAAGCATCTTATGCTCGGGGCTCTGTCCGTTCCTCCCGCGTCCCCCCGTCCCGCGTCCGGCCACTTTCATGAAGTAGGGAAGCACCTATTATGCGAACCAGAACACTGTAGTAATATGAAGGCCGTCAACCACTACTACAGTCATCAGAGTCATGGCCGAGAGCACAGAGAGGCTGCCTAGCAATGGCTAGGCAGATGGTGTCTGTCGCCCAGGTTGACCCCATTCCTTGATCTTGCCTGCATGTTTTTGGAGGGGGCTTAGTCCGTCCCTCCTTCCGGCATCCGAAACCACCACAACGCATGCGCGTCCCCTTCCCTATGCTCTCCTACGCTCACCCCCTTCCTCTACTCTAGGAATCATCTACTCTACGGAGCGGCGCCCGCGTCCCACAGCGCATGCGCGTCCTCTCCCCCCTCTCTCCTCTAGGAATCCTCTACTCTAACGGAGTGGCTCCCGCGTCCCACAGCGCATGCACGTCCCCTCCCCCTCTCCTACGGTCCCCCCCCGTCCTTTCCTCTAGGAATCCTCTACGGAGCGGCGCGCACGACAGGTGGTGTGACAGCTGCATACTCCGCTGGGGGCGCCATGGTAGTTCCGCGGTATGAAAATGACGGAGCGCGCGCGCCTCATTCTCTCTCCTGTGCAGCGCCGCGATGAGCGCCCGGACCGCTGCCGTGAAATGAGAGCGGCGACTTTCCTCCCACTCAAGCGAATTATCTCCCCGCTGCTTCGCATCCATACTTGGTTCCCTTTAGCGGGGAGATGGGGAAGTTTTTTGTTTTGTTTTTCTTACTTTCCCAATTCCTTTGGAAGTTTGTTACCACATTACCAGATGAAGAGTTGTAATGTTTTTTTTATTAGCTTTATTAAGTTTTTAATTAGGCTGATCAGTTCACCCTATAGACAGCGATAGGTTCCAAAAATTGCAGGAAACATTGTTGGGTGCCTTGTAGTCTCCGCATGCAACAACGCAATCACAGTCCACGTTCCACAACACCTCTGAAGCAATAGTACCGCTACCACGTTAAACATAGAACTCCCTCTACCTCACATAAGCAATGATTGTGCATAGTGCTGCTGTCACCAAAGTCCGAATTTAAACAGGGTAAAGTATAACGTTTATTCGAAACAAAGCTTGCAGCCCGTCACAGAGAGGCTCTGAAAATTCACCGCTAAGCAAAGCCCTACAATTTGCTTGTAGTAATGCTTGCAAGTTTTCCAAGGTCGTTCACCTTCAACACAGTTTACCTTCGAAAATGTTGTCTGAGAAAAATACTTGCGGATGTGCAGGGGCTGCAGAGTTATTCTTAAAATAAGAGCTGGACAGTGCTCCCCCCACCACAGCTCTCTGAATGCTGTTCTCATCTTGCGCACTGCACCCTCTAGCCTCCGCTAGGGCGGGCTTCATGTCTGCCATCTCACCTCGTGCAGGTGGAAAGCACATTCTTGTGTAACATTGTACTGCGTGCGCTATTTCCACTGTTTAAGTAATTAACAACACATGGATTGACTTCCAGATGAAATCAACCTCAGTTATGCAAAACTCGAGATCAAAGTCGAAAAACTTAATTCTGATGAACACGGGCTTAAGAAAGCAAGTGCTTTCTTCATTTAAATTCTGACCTTTACATGTGCTTGCAAAGTTGTTTCACTGCAGCCATATTCTTTGTTTAGTAAAATATATTTTCCACTCGCTATACCAGGATTATTTGCTGTTTGTACAGACTGTGACCTTCGCATTAGTCAATTGAATGCTCAGTTCAGATACCGTCCGGCAACAGCTGACAGCGCTTCACCTTAGCCCAGGTACGCATCACCACAGACGCTTGGGGAGCATACACGTTCTGAGACATGTGCATGTGCATTCTTGCCTCTGATTTTATTCAAATTACCAGCTTCCCCGTAAACCAGTGAACACTCTAAGTAAAATATTGCTCTTAGCGCTCGTTTATTCGTCTTGTATCGTTGTGTGTCGTCCTTTTGCACTCAGATCTATTTTAAGCTTGGTATAATTCGATTTGAAAACATGAAAATTATTTGAATCATATTAACGATGAAGAGCTGGTGCCGTATAAATTCTGGTGAAGATCTCGTTATTGGCGGCGCTGCCCAGGAGCGAAAAATCACGTTCAATTCCAAGAATAACAAAGGTTCAAGCCGGAATCGAACCCAGATATTATGCCAGGCAGTCAGGTGTTCTACCACAGATGCGCTCAATTGCTTCAAAATTCTTGGGAAAAAACCTACACCAGCGTCATTTAGGACAAAAGCTTTGGTACCGCATGTAATATGCTGCGTGGCAGAAGAATAGAATCGCGCATGGCGCCGGTCCATGTGAGTTGCAGAAGGGAGTGAGGTCTCGAGACCCAACCACTAAAACGCTAAGCCATAATTATTATAATCATCATGCTAATCATCAGACCCAACATCAGCAACGTATGCAGCTGCGTGGTTGTAACTATTTCCTTACGGACGCGTAATGGGCATTTCGCTGCCACGCACAATGACGAATATTGACATGATGGGTACTTCGCAAAAGTACTTCCTTTAGGCATTAGAGTAGAGTTTACAACGGCATTATCCAGGGCTATAAACGTTCCATTCCTCGCGACATCCTTGAGGTGACCACCTAGAAGCGAAGCATGGCAAGCGATTGAGGAAACGATGGGAAATAGGCCCGCTAACACTTTCGCTTTCCACTCTGAAATTCGTTGCTTAAGCATTAGTCGCGTTTCGCTTAAAAGTTGCTATTTCAGTTTAAGAATCAGAACCAAATAGTGCAAATAATTTTGTCCTAGAACCACTTTTGCTTCTTGGTGCACGAGTCTGTAGATAGTTTGGGGCATAATCAAAAAGCGCACTCGAGATGACTAGAAAGCGAAATTCCTCCTCACCGTTGTGCAATTATGACATGAAACATAGTGATTCAAGAGTGCTGCGTCCTTGCCATCTCCAAATGAAGAAAAAATGCGATCATTGCGTAGGACCAGTCTGTACGTGCGGAAACGAGAGCTTAGGCGGTGCTCTGCAAGGCGTGCGAAGCAATGTAAGCATTCGAGATCCTCTTCGAGTTTCATTTTGACCTTTGGTGCTCAGCAAGCTTTCCCGAACGCGCACAAAAAAGAAGAACGTCAGTTACGCATATGCGAGAGGTTCATTCATTCGAATCCTGGAGAGCTTCGCTTGTCCGCCCCTTGCAAGAATGAAAGAAGTGCGGAAAGCTATACAGTCGAAACACACGAATGATTTCTCGCGAGCTTCGGCGCAACCATTTATTTTTTAATCCATTGATACTAAGCAGTGAAAGGAATAAGAATAAAAGAAAGTGGTTCAAACCCATTAGTGTTTATTCGGGAGAGTATATGAAAAACTGACAAAATTGGGATACGAGAAAAGCAAACATGGTGCCTAATAAGGTGACTGCGGATAGTTGGCTTTTTTTCTTAATCGCGCATGATAAGAGCTTTCGTTTAATGCAGGCCTGCAGATGCCTATTCTGAATCTTCACATCTGAAGAAATAATCAGAGAGAACAGAGCAGCTTTCCTAGAAAATTCAGACCATCGCTATAATATCATAAGTAGTAGAGATGTGAAAGAAATGATCGGTCTTTTCAGAGCAGGAGCAGTGATTGTGTGTCTATCATGCGATTTTTTTTTTGTCTTATAAAAAGCCCAAGGATTCCTTATATGAGCCCTTATATATATGAAAGTGAAACTTAAATAGCAAGCTGCTGAATGACCTAATTGGAATATAGCCGTCAGTGCGGGCAGTTCAAAGATTTATTTCTGCCCGTAATAATAATAAAAAATGTAACAATAGAACTTGCCATAAAGAACTTTTTTTTTGTTTTTGTTTGAGGTATCAATATGATTTTTTATAAGAGCACCGCGTGGAGTAAATTGCATGTCAATGCGGACCAAAATGATGTTTTTCTCAAGTTGGAATTTCCTACTCTTAATATTAAGTAAGTTCAGTTGTTTAAAAATAACTTAAGATATTCATTACGCTCACAGTCGTACATAGCGCAATATTCAAAGGAAGAAACTGCAAACGTAGAACATTCTGCCCCAATTCCAGGAAGCGCAGATGGCAGAAAATTTTCAGTAATAATACTAAGGTTCTCACACCTTACACAAACCTCTTTGCAGGGAGTGCGGCCACCCCACCCTTCATCTAGTCACCTAAGAGTGGGGTGCAAAATCTGTCCCTTACTTAGTAGGGCGGGGGGGGCACTGCAGTGAACCTTCGACCCCCCCTCCCACCCCCGGATGGGGCAACCTGCGCACACAAAAAATTGAAGGACACTTTGTACATTCCAAAGTGTGTTCGGCGAAAGCGTGTGGCCATTCCACTGATTACGCCATATCTTTTTTTTACACTCTCAGTGGGATAAGACAAAATCCGAATGGGTGCGTGTTTTCTTCTTAAATTTTTTACTGCGAATAGCAGCGAGACGCGAGACTCATCTTCCTCCGGCCGCATGCGTTAGTATTTTCTCGCGCTTTGCGCATCGTGCAAACGCCATGCGCGTCCCAGCTCTTAAATTGACGGACCCTTTGTAAATTGGAAAATTTATTCCGTGAACGCCTGGGTCCATTGAGACGGCGTCGGTCAGAATGATTGCAAACTCTGGGCACAGCGACGCTACGCAAGCAAAGCGCGAGCGCTTTAGAGTCCGACGCGACCGGCGTCCGTCTGCGCATCCCGGCGGCCACCTGGCTCCGGGCCAGAGCTCGGATGGATGGACGGACGGACGGACGGACGGACGGACGGACATGGACCGATGGACGGACGGGCATGGACCGATGGACGGACGGACGGACAGACGGATGGATGGACGGACGGACGAACACACAGACAGACGGACGGACAGACGGACGGACGGACGATGGACGGAGGTCGGATGGACGCCGGACGGAGGTCGGATGGACACCGGACGGACGTGAGCATGAGACATTAAAGGCTTTCGCCTTAAAGAATACACCATCTTCCGCTAAAGGGAACCATTACACTGGCGGCGGCGTTGACCCTGGCGCTCATCGCAGCGTTGCGCAGGAGAGAAAACTGGGGAGGCGCAAAGCACGCAGTGATGGAGCGGTGTTTCCTACTGGAACATGCCAATCGCAGCTAATGGGCAATGAGAGACAGAAGACTCCGGCTGGGCACAGAGACCAGCAGTCCGCTTTTAGTTAACGCGCACGCTGCGAATTTTTATTCTTCAACAACGCACAGGAGAAATCTCCCACCGGCACCACCTTACAGGTCAAGATCCACTGCCATATATACGAGGTGGCCAGTGAACGGTTGTGCAGCGCGAGCAGTCGGATATTTCAACCAAGGAAGTCGCTAGCAGACGCTGCCTGCGTCGGCGTCGCGAGGCGAGAGAGGGGGGAGCGTAGGAAAGGAGAGAGAGGGGGGGGACGCGCATGCGCAGTGGGAGTGTAGAAGCCGCGGGCAGGGATGCCTAGAGGAGAGAGGGGGAGCGTAGGAGGGGGAGAGAGGAGGGGCGGCGCATGCGCAGTGAGGGTGTGGTTGCCGCGGGGAGGGATGCCTAGAGGAGAGACGAGGGGGGAGAGGGGGTTTTTTTATTTTTATTTTTTTAAAAGGGTTTGCGCATGCGCAGTAAGGGAGGCCACGCGGCACACCACCACCACCACCACCACCGGATTAAGCTTCGCTATAAGATGCTTCACATCTAAATATAGACCATCTTCCGCTAAAGGGGACCATGAGGCGATGCGAAGCAGCATGGGGGATGCACACCGCGTTTGCATCGGTTTGACTAGGTGTTTCCGTTAATTTTGCTTATTTAGTGTTATCGTTTGTGTTGTGTTTATGTTCTTATGTTGTTGCTAACGTAGACACCTAGTGTTTACGTTAACACCGTGAGGGTGCGCCGCACGCTGTGCGGCGCAGCCCGCGCAGTGACTGAGCGTGTGTACGACCTAACGCCAGCCTTTTATCTAAACGAAGAGGGGAAATGTGGGAAGAGGGAGGTTGGCTACGGCGCAGCCATATATGTTAGCTGGTGTGTGGAGAGAAGGTGTGTGGAGAGGGTTTGCGCATGCGCAGTATGGGTGGTCACGCCGCACACCGGATTGAACTCCGCCAAAAGCTGCTTCGCATCTAAAATATCATGCGTGCATTCTCGGGGCGCAGTAAGCAACACGCCTTACCGTTGAAACCGGCGGGGCTGCAACTAATTCAGCAAGAATCGCCGTCATGATGCGGCGCTACAAAGATTGGGTAGTTGCTGTAGAAACGCATTCGCCGTTGGAGTTACACTTTAAAACTGCGTCTCCCATACGAAGCACCCAGAAAATTAGTACTAAAGCGATATTTACTGTAAATATGCCACGAACGGGTTCAAAACTAGGCGGGTTCGGTTGTGTGCATCAATGCATTTGAATAACCCTCGGGAATGATCCTGGAGTATTTTTGTAGTAGCTCCTAAAATAGGGTATCATGGAAGTGACCAACTTGCCCGATTGAAATACAATGTTGATAACAGGCTCTTGAACCATGACTGATGATAATTTTTTTTTATTTATTGTAGGCGCCTTGACGTTTCGCGAAAAGAAAATTACGGATGTAAACAAGGTGCAGAAATGGAAAGTACTTGAGCATGCAAGCTTTTGTCACGCAACTTTAAATATAACCTGACACCATAGCAGTAAAAAGCGTTCGAGACTTGGACCAAACGGGAAAACTGGATGGTTATAGATAAATACTACTGATTAGTAACACCGAAAGTCTTGGAAGGTTGTGTCTCATTAGGTGATCTTGCTGTTACCAGAAGGCTTCTACATTTCTTTTAGTTTAAAACGTGGGCCGTTTACTTATGTACTTCCAGAGATTTGTTCTCTCAGGATGTGGAGTACGAGATTATCCGCGAAAGTAACTTCATGTTTGAGTGCGAAGATAATGTACATATTTATATTTCATCAGAAAATAAATAAAAATGAATGGTTAGAAAATCAGTGAATAAATTCATACTGCTTCGAACCCGCTTATGTCTTCTGTGTGGAGCTCCTATAAAAATGATTATGTAAATGCCATCTATATAAAAACTAAAAATAAATGACCAAAAAAATTGAAGGACACTTTGTACAATCCAAACTGTGTTCGGCGAAAGCTTGTGGCCATTTGACTGACTATGCCATGTCTTTTCATTTTGTCGGAGGGACAGAGGGACACGGACGGATGGACGGACGGACGAACACGGATGGACGGAGGGACACGGATGAACGGACAGACGGAAGGATGGACGGACGGACGGACATGGACGGACCGACGGAGAGACACGGATGGACAGATGGACATGTACGGCTGGTCGGACAGACGGATTGACGGACACGGACGGTCGGACAGACGGACACAGACGGATAGACGGACATGGACGGACGGTCGGACAGACGGAACACATGAACGGACGAACACGCACGGACGGACGGGCGGACAAGGATGGACGGACGGACAGACATGGATAGACGGACCGACGGACACGGACGGACGGACTGACGGAAGGGCGGACAGGGACGGACCGATGGACACGGACGGACGGACTTGAGGATGAGACATTAAAGGCTTTCGCCTTAATATGAGCGACGTGAACATTAGTTTTGTGCGGAGGAGCGCAGATATTTCCATTCCGGCGAGCATGCCTATGCTTCCGATAGAGATGAAGGAGTAGCAGACATCTTATAGCGCGCTCTTGTGAGCGAATTGCCCCACTATGAAAAACGTCACTATCCATTCAATGGTCCATTTAGAAATGTTAACAGCGCTTAGAACGTTTAGGAACGGACGAGACAACAGAGGCAGAGAGCGCTGACTTCGAACTAGTTTTATTTCGATAAATAGTGCATATATGCAGGGCAAAGGAGAGGGGCGAGAAAAGAAAATACGAGAAAGGATTGACAGGTGCTCACGCGATTGCCATATCATCTGAAATACTTCGAGTATGCCACCACGTTTGCCCTAAAACCCAGCCAAGTAATCAAATTTTTTATTTGAAAGCGCAATAGAGGGCGCGCTAACGCACTTGTCACCCAGCTTATGTATCAAATCAGCTTCGATAACTTCGCGAGTTAGCTTAACCCTATTCCTCGCCATTGCATTGCTCTGATTGAAACAGGGTGTACACCCACCGTCACGGCAATAAATGCCGATGTGACCGTGCACCGTGTTGAAGACGTTATTGTGGTGTTCGCGCGAGCGATCATTTAGGCATCTATCCGTTTGACCATATAGCTTTTCCCACACGTCAGTGGGATTGAATAAACAACCCCCACTGCGCAGGAGACGAAACATGTCCTGTGGTTCACGGAACACGCCGGAACCCATGAGTTGGAAATCAGCGCTCTTTGCCTCTGTTGTTTCGTCCCTTCACAATGGTTATATGCGCTGTTAACATTTCTAAATGAATCCACACCAACTTGCCCAAGCGTCAACCTTTTCAAGATTCAATGGTCATTTCTACTTGTTATTTCGGCGTTAAGAAACTGCAAGTTGTTATTGTGACGGTTCGGAAAACGTAAACTAAATACATTTCAAACTGCGTGATTCACATAAGCTTTGTCTTGTGCAAGCACACTGAAGAATCATAAAGTCCATTATTTCAACTTTCTTAATCAGAATCGCATATTTTGGGAAGCACACGATCGCGTAGAACCTAAATTCGTGCAACCTAAACTACAAATACACGTTTAAAAGGGTTGGCTGCCAGTTCCTTGAGTGTAATTGTCAGTATGCGCCGCACTCAATGAGCTACGAACATTGTCAAATCGAAAGTGACGACCAACATAACAAGCTCGGCTTGTGGAAATGAAAAGTCAGAAAATAAAAAAAAATCTCCCCCCCCAAAAAAATTGCTAGAATATGCTTCTTCGAGGATCGATATATATAATGTACCATTTCTCTTTTTCGGCCATCGTGTTTGCCAGCACAATGTTTTCACGCGACAGTGTTATTCCGGCGTCGGCGTTGGTGTCGGCGAAAGGGGTCGCTGGTTGTGAGCGAAAAATCATCTTGTGCGTGACCCAAAAATCAAGAAAGGTGCAAATAAAATAAATAATCAAAAATTTCCGGGTCCCAGTGAGGAACGAACCCAGGCCGTCTGCGTGGCAAGCAGGCTGTTCTGCTACAGAGCCCCAAAATTTGTTGAAACTGCTTTGGAAAAAAAGACTATATGAATGTCGTGAATTGGAAGGAGTTTCCTTAAACGCATCATATATTGCGTGGCAGAAGCGTAGAATCGAGGAAGGCGTTAAAACATGGGAATCCAGAGACGAGTGCGTGTTTTAAAGGCCTGTCCATTACAAAGCACTCATATATATTTATTCATCAACAGCAGCAGTACCATCAACAAATTGAACAGCTGCGTAGGGTCGCGTATTGCCCTACGGACGCGTAGTGGGCCCTTCGCTGATTCGCAAAAGGAATAACTATGGCGTAGCGGACGCTTAGAAACTCTGCTTGCTGTAGGCATTCAATGACACTTTGAAACGGCCAGTGCTACGTGCACAGTCATTTGCTTTCTCACGGCACGGTTGAGGCACGCACCGAGAACCGAAGCGGGCTAGCAGTTCAGAAGGCGATGCGCGCGATGTCCGCTTACGCTATCATGATCTGTTCTTGAAGGCGAAGCTCAAGCGTCCTCCAATTTTGTAAAGTTCCCTATTATGCACGCCTTTGAATAGGACGCTCAATTGCCGAAAACTACTTGGACGCACTCTTGGACAATTCTCATTATTTCGAAAAAGGGCTTTTCCTGCGTAAGTAATAGCAATATTCAAATTGTCACTCCCATTCATGTGTTATGGAAGCAGGGCGAGAAATTACCTACAAAGCAATATGTTGGTCTCGGTTCTCATGGTGAACTTTGTGCTTCCGTCATAACTTCTGGTTCTCCATTTATTTTTTCGGACGATTTGTGGATGTAGCTACAAATAATTAGAAGATCCCACTGTTTTTTTAAGAAGACCATCCGTTAATTTTTCGTAATGCTTCATTCAATATTGTTGACAACTGTCGCGCATACGCCTCAATACACGAGGAGGAGAAGGAGGGGGAGGAGGAAGGGAAGGAATGAAATACAGGAAGGTCAAACCAGGCGCGCGTCCGGTTTGCTACCCTGCACTGGGGGAAGGGACGAAGGGATTAAAAGAAAGAAAGAGAGAGGAGAGGGAAGAGGGCACCGTCATGGTACCTGTGCGCCCGCCCATTGCACGCCTACAAGCGGTCGCTTAAGCCGGTTGATTTTAAAAAACGTAGCAGTGCTCGCGTCGCTTTGCTGGCCTGCGACGCGTAGAGCCAAGATCTGAGGATCTTCTCTTCGGAAAAAGGTCTATCGTCTAGCTTGTTTAGCGTAGCGCGTAGAACGTTGCGTTCACTCACAAAACGATCACAGGAACACAGTAGATGTTCTATTGTGTCTTCCCTATCGCACGAGTCACATCTGGAGGTATCTGCCATTCCTATGCGAAAAGAGTACGCCTTCGTGAAAGCTACTCCTAACCACAGGCGGCACAGTAAAGTTGCGTCCTGGCGGCAGAGGTCCGATGGAACTTGAAATACACGAGGAGAATACCAAAAGGCAAGCCACAGCAGTGAATTACGTCTGTTTCATAAAACCTAACGCATAATTTATGTTTGAAAAGAGCGAATGATAGAAAATGAGAGACGGTTACTCTCGTATTTGAACGATCTTTCGTTGGAAACGACCGTTTCGTGTACCGAAATGGCTGAGTTGCCTTACTTGTGCACGCAAATTCCTTTCCGACACAAGATACATCTTTGCAGTCTGTGTAAATCTCGACGCAGTGCGCAGCTTCCTTTACAAGTAATTCATAAAGTGCGGTTCCATGTTGTTTAAGGAAAGCGATACAAATGCGCTCACTCCAGCTTTGTTTAAGCTAGCAGTAAGCTGTTTTCAAAGCTCTCGAGCTTAAAGAGCGACAGCCAAAATAGGTGCGGCGGTTTTAAAGTTCTTTCTCGTGTACTGCTACCTGTTCGAAAGACGGAAAAAGAGACGATGAAATAGGAGGCCTAAAGGTAAACATGTACTATCGGGTGTATGCACCACACATATTCAGAAAGCCCAGTATATATATATATATATGCATATATATCGTCGGGAAAAGAGGACGACAAAAGTACGAATCGCGAATTAGTAAAATTTGCGTTTCGTACGTTTGTCGTCCTATTTTTTCGACTACATTTCCCACCGGAACCATTGAACTTCTTCCTCGCATATATATATATATATATATATATATATATATATATATATATATATATATATATATATATATATATATATATATATATATATATATATATATATATATATATATATATATATATATATATATATGTGTGTGTGTGTGTGTGTGTGTGTGTGTGTAGATTAACTATATGCCATAAACATCTGAAATCCGAGTTCGAATATCTATAAGGACTCGGGGGTCTCTGAAGATGACTGCTGTGTGTATTATTGCAAATACATGTAGCATAATTTTCCAACTTTGAGGGTTCCGTACAGAGGGCGCATATTTTGGTCATTTATTTAACAGTACCGGGAGTTTTCTTGCACAATCCCACGGATGAAGTAGGAGTTAAAATTTTGCATAAGCATTCCAGCACAACAATAAGGTTTCCATGGATGTGGGAATAATGAAGATATAACGAGAGAGCTTAACAACATTTACCCAAACAATGGTTCGACATCATTGGAGTCACTGGAAGGTGCAACGAACGATAACTTCGAAGTGCATTCCAGTATATTGATACGTATTGTAGGACAGAATACGAGCAGGCCACACGACATCAGCTGACCCGTTTATTCTCCATTCAATGCCATTGCTCTAACCTAAGGAAGGAGGGAGAACGGGGATTATTACAGCTTTATTCAAATGCGAATGAAGAAGTACGTTTATATTGCCTACACACATTACAGGGCAACCCTCCCGCAACTGAAAATATCTGCTTAAAAAATTGATAAGGGAGTCGTGAACAATTCCTTGTGCTACCAGGACGGTTTTAAGTTACGGAGGGAAGCGTAGCTTTTGCACAGTTCACTGCACAATTTGTTGTGTAACGGTGTAGTGCGTGCCCGCGATGCAAAACATATGAATTGATATAACACGAGAATGAAACGTGGCTACACAGAAGTAGTTGGTTCTTTATAGTGCATTCATATATATGAGACCTAGTACAGTGTCTATTGGTGTTTGGCAGATATAGCACCGTTTGATGTGGAGCCACCCACGTTGACGCCTAGCGGCGCATTCCATCCTGACGACTAACGCCAGTGATGTGATTAAACCTTCGGGATAGCTGTAGTTGTTAACCTATACCTGGGCACAATATATGGTGAATCCCGCGCAAAGATGGCAGCAACAAGCACATACACACTGTTACTGAGTATGTACTCCTACAAAGCATCGTGAAACGCGAAGAGAAACGCAGTGATAGGGCACACTGCGCTTGCACAGGCGGCGCCTCCAACGCGGCGGCGTTCAGCGCCAACGCGGCCGTTTCCGCGTCCCTGGGGTGATAGCGTTCCGTCCCAGACCGCACGCGTGGCTGCTTTCGCAAGCATGGTGCCGTATGCTTACGTTCCTCTGTAACTGCTGGCTAGTTTTTTTTTACTCTGGAAGGTTTGAATAAATGTTTTGGAGGAGCAAGCACTGATAAAGGAAAGAATCTGAACCAGGCAGGTCGTGTAAATAATGTTAAACAACTTGTCTTTGCGGATGGAAGCGTGGTGACAGGTTGGTGTGGGTCCCAAACACGCATCAACGCTCCGTCGAAGACCATTAAGTTGATAGTAAGCAAGCATTTTTATTCAATGATCTCGTTTTATTTCATTCCGCTTTCTTGTTTTGAAGCTCTCTCGAAACAGATGCGCCATTGACGCGACCTGTGTGCGACTGCAGAGCAGGCATAGCCGGCAAGCGCAAGCACGTTATGGCAGTGGCCGTGTACCTGTAGAGATTTGAAAGCGAATCGAAAACAAGTCGTGCAAGAGTCACATGAGAATCATCTGAGAGCCAGTGCCAACCACAATAAAACAAAAATGCTGTCGAGATGTAAAAAATGATTTTAGCAAGACGTTTATTTTGGTTATTTAAAGTTAACAAAAATGACATCCGAGAATAAAAAGCGCAAAACAGGCACACCAGTCTTAAGAACAGAAACTGTGAATCGAATACATCTAGAACGAAATGAATATTCATCGCTGTCAAGCCTAAACAACGTGCAGAACACGCATAAATGTTACCGCACCTTTCGTAGCGTTCACATGAGTGAGCTGTTCCAACCTTCTTGTAAGGGGATGGAAAAAATCGTCGGGTGGTAGGCTGCTTGCTCCTGTTCATTGGCTTTAGCATTGCCCACGAAATGCCTACAGCAACTTCTGTTATTCGCTGTGGGCTCCCAGATTGTTCCGTCAACGCTGCGCATGAAATAAGAACGAGAATTAAACAATCTCTTTGCGATACCGATTCAGCGTGAAAACAAGTACATCGCAATTTGGAGACCGTGATTAATGGGTACATCGCAATTAAGGCGGGTCTGAGACACTGTTTCATTTCATGGGCACCTCTCCCATGGAATAAACGTAACACCGTGCACCGAATATAATGAATAAAAAAAGTCTTACTTGTCACGCCGAACAAGTTGTATCCAAGGTTGGCGTCTCTCCATCTCCCCCGTGCGCCTTCGGAAAGCGCTAAAACTTTGTTCCAGGTGAATTGCTGTAGGAATTGTGACAGCCCACAACACAACAAACATTGTTGCTGCGACGCTGAGCCATGGAACGACCGCCAATGAAGAAACATTTTGCGAAATTGCGGAAAAACACGGAGGAGCTGGCATGAATGCTGCCACCGGCCGCGGCGTTCGAAAGCTTCTATCACCCCAGGGACGAGCGCGCCGCCGCTAGAGGCGTTCCGGTCAGCGGAGAGTTAGAAGCGCAGTGTGCCCATAGCCCGGCCTTGATTTCTCACAAGGCGAGCGCGGAACGCGGTGTGACAGCCAGGCGAGCGTCGGAGAGCTATATTAAATGCGAAGAATTTCTTAGCGAACTTCGGCGACTTTGAGCGTATCTATCTATCTATCTATCTATCTATCTATCTATCTATCTATCTATCTATCTATCTATCTATCTATCTATCTATCTATCTATCTATCTATCTATCTATCTATCTATCTATCTATCTATCTATCTAGCCGCCTACGACTTTGTGCTCTCCTGGCCGTATCGTTAACGGGATTTCTACCAAATTTGGTGTGGCATAACATGACTGTATGACGAACATAAATGGCTGGTCTTATCATGAAAATCATGACTAACTTGTCATGAAAAGTACGATTTACCTGCCACGCTCATGGCCCGCTCGCGGCCGTTTCGTTAGCTTGATATACACCAAATTTGGGATTGAGTGACATGACTGTATGACGAACATAAATGACAAGTTGTAATATGGAAATCATGACTTGTCATGTGCGACATGACTTGTATGCCACGCTCATGGCTTGTTCGCGGCCGTTTTGTTAGCTTGAGATACACCAAATTTGGTACTGAGTGGCATGACTGCATGACGAACATAAATGACAAGTGGTAATATGGAAATCATGACATGTCATGAGCGACATGACTTGCATTCCACGCTCATGGCGCGCTCGCGGCCGTTTCGTTAGCTTGATATACACCAAATTTGGTATTGAGTGACATGACTGTATGACGAACATAAATGACAAGTGGTCCCTATCGGAAAACCCAGTGGCACTGTCCCAGCGCCATACCTGATTAGTGGACCAGTGTGGCGCTGGATACTGGGACACTGGCACGCTGCACGGGGCACACTGGACGCTGGCGCGCTGCACACTGGGACACGCGTTATGGGCCAAAATCGGGCTTTTAAATGGTTTTTAAAATTTTTGGTTATGCCCACACCGTAATTAAGGTTGAAACACGAGCACTGGAACAAAAAAAACAAAAAAATAAACGAGCCTGCGGATTCGAACCTCCTACCTAGACGAACTACTCACTATGGCCCGTATTCAAGAACATAACTTAAGTTGCGCGATAAGTTACACTTATGAAAGTATGAGGAAAGTATAAGTTTGAGTTAAGTTTGGGGAATGTTTCAAAAAAGTCCACTTAAGGCTCACTTATGAAAGTACCACTTTTCTGGGTAAGTATGGCTCCTGGGAATGAGGCTATAGAAGTTTTCACACCTGTTTCATTAAATTAAACACCAATAAATTACTGTAACTTTCGCGGAACCCTGGCCGTAAATGTACTAGTCTTTATAAAGGTACACTTCGTGAGAGGCGGAATAAATAATTCTCGCATTTGTCGGTTTAAAGCCTTCGGCTGGCCACAACAAGCAGCCGCCACTTAGCGGCCGTCGCTATAAAGTGGTCGTCAGAACTCGCGGTTATTTTGTCGTCTACAAGCGTTGGTTACTGTGCTGAGATATCGCATGCAATACGAGCGGTTCTTTCGTCACGATACGTGCGTTTCACTCCTTGGATTATTTTTCTGCTTTTCAGCGTTTGGCGTTTTTCTCTAAGGTCTTTTATTTTCAGAGCACCCGCGTGCGTTCCCTTCTTTCTTAATAATTGGAGTGTTGCCATATGAAAGGAACCAATAATTTAAAAACAATAACAGGTGAGGATCTTTCACTTGCTCCGTTACACAGTTTATTCGGGCGTCCACAGCTGTACCGCAGACGCAAGCTGCCGATATATGTGGTCGGGCGCCCGCAGCAGCATGCGAGCTGCCATCAAAGCCTGCGTCTGCTGAGCTGCTGCGGACGCCTGATTAAAACCGTTTAATGAAGCAAGCGAAAGAACCCACCTCTCAAATTTATTTCACACATGTCATCGGCATGCAGTGGCGGAACGTGTTGACCGCGTTCGTTGTCCTTTGGGCCCAGCGGCAGCATTTGCAACAGGCGTAGCACCACTAGCTGCAAAAAGCGGTACTGCGAAAGGAATCACGCGTCGTTATACGCCTCAATGGGATTCTGCCGAACCCTGAGAACTAGGCGTAACGGCGGTGCGTAACGATATGCTTCATCCTGTGTAATTTCTTCCACACGGCGAGCAAAATCGGTGAAGTCGGCGACACAGCCGCAGTGGGCGGCCATATTGTTTGACGAAAAAACGGCGAAAGTAGCACTTAAGGTAGCCAGTACCTGTACTTTACTTTCCGGTACTTAAGTGCCGATTTAAGTTTAACTTAAGTACAAGGTTGTTTTGTGAAACGCGTTAAGTACCGATCGCTTACTTAAGTCATAAGTTAAGGATAAGTTTCGTTTGTGAATACGGGCCTATGAGCCCGACACGCTACCCACTACGCTACACTGGAAAGACAGGCTTCATGTGATTTTTTATTCATGTTATAGCTGATTCCGGTATCTAATAGCAATGTTTTCTCGCTCAGAAACGCAGATTTTCGTCTCTTCGTGCTCGCGCTACCCTGACAGGAGATTGTTTGTTTGTTTGTTACGGGCTACCTTGCATCAGAACGTCTACCTGGCACGTTTTGCAACAAAACTTATGAGCGTAATCGCAGATGTGTTGCGGCAATCGCACTGTCTCGCTAAGCGGTTAGTCATACCTATATAGAAAACATCGTGCATCTGAACTGCTCACTGAACACTGTACTTTTCGTCACCCGTTTGAACATATTTTCTATCCCCTTGTTTACGTTCCGCGTACTAGATCTGCAGTAGTTCACTCTAGCCGAAACGAGCATTAGGCTTAGGGCCGCACTTCGTGAGCCATGGTCGCTGTGAAGATCGTGGATATATATTCCATTACAAAGAGTGTAATAACCGCTAAAATGTAGTTTCGATCATAACTGACCCTAGCGAGGTCATATTTGCACATTCGATTACACAAATCAGAAGCTAAATCGCCGCGGGATTGGGTGTTGCAGCGGCTAACTGCTGCCGGTGACGTGCATGCGGCTTTCTGCGGTATACGAGCGGGAACGACTGACAGCTAGAGTAGGTTGATCTTGATTATCAGACTAATAATACTGTCATATTGGGTTGCGAATGATGAGTTATTTCGATGCGGTTTATAAACTGCATTGACGACACTCGAGCACACTTCAAGGAAAGCGCACGCGCGCTAGCGCGCTCGACAGATGATTGCTTTAGCCGACACGCACATCCGTCGCCTAACTGAAACTATATGTGTAGCACACAGGACAGAACAATTTGAAAATATTCGGTAAATTTTACGCTCGACATCTCGCGATCCAATATAAAGTCTTATAGAAAGTCCATCCAGCGCGGCCAGTTTCTTCCAATGTGCCGCCGGTGTTCCCAGTGTGCGGGCAGACACTGTACAGCGTGACCAGTGCCTCCCAGCGCGCTGTAAGACACTGGGCGACGCTGCACAGTGTGTCCCAGCGCCTCCCAGCGCGCTGTAAGACACTGGGCCACGCTGTACAGTGTGCCCCAGTGTCTCCCAGCGCGCTGTAGTACACTGGGACACACTGTACAGCGTTTCCAGTGTCACCCAGCGCGCTGAAACGCACTGGGAGACACTGGAAACGCTGTTTTTTTCGATAGGGGTAATATGGAAATCACGACTTGTAATGTGCGACATGACTTGCATGTCACGCTCATGGCTTGTTCGCGGCCGTTTTGTTAGCTTGAGATACACCAAATTTGGTACTGAGTGACATGACTGCATGACGAACATAAATGACAAGTGGTAATATGGAAATCATGACATGTCATGAGCGACATGACTTGCATTCCGCGCTCATGGCGCGCTCGCGGCCGTTTCGTTATCTTGAGATACACCAAAGTTGGTATTGAGTGACATGACTGTATGACGAACATAAATGACAAGTGCTAATATAGAAATCATGGCATGTCATGAGCCACATGACTGTATAACGAACATAAGTGGCAGGTGGTAACATGAAAATCTTGGCATGCGTGTCATCTACAATGCCATTTACATGCCACGTTCATGGTGCGCCTGCATCCAGTTCGCTAGCTTGACATACACCAAAATTGGTATATCACGACGTGACAGTATGACGAACACAAACGACAGGTCGTAACATGTAAAAAATGACATCCAAATTATGTAAAGCATGATTTGCTTATTCCTGGCTGCTTCGCATTACATCGATTCCCACAGTGCGTGGGATCTGCCGGCTTTTTTTAATATGGAATGAATGTTATGAGCCATGCTTGGGTTAAAGCCGCCTCCTGGTGGTGTGTCAAAACATTGACAAAATTGCACTTCCATTCCGAACGAGCCGAATGGGATGGTAATAGCAACGGCGCGTTGCCTGAGCAAATCGTGGAATCTACGCATCGCTTCATTCTACCGTTCCAGAAGGCAACACAATCCTGCGAACAGGAGCACTGTGAGAAAGATAAAGCGAGCGTTTGTGTAGCCTCCTTCGTGGCTGTGGCGGTAGAGTATTGGGTTAAACGCCCGCCAGCTATCGTCGTGGACTGAGAGGTCATGGGTTCGACTCCCGACAACAGAACATATTTCTTCACGGGTTTTTTTCTTTGCCGTCTAGTTACGTTTATTTTGCTGACGTAATTCCGTGACGGAAATACGTCATGAAAGTCTTGGTGGACCCCGGCATAAAACACCTTTGTGTTAAAATTTGCGTCATTTAATAGAATTGGCCCTGTGCTTGTTCGTTTGGTGATGCAAGATTTAAAGAGCCAACCTTTGAGGCAAATCCATATGCCATGTAAAAACTTAACCCACCAAATGAGCTACTTCTCGCGTTATGCGTCAAGGCAGCCAAATTTTCATCATCATTACCTGCCTGACTACGCCCACTGCAAGACAAATGTATCTCCTAGGCCTCTTCAAATAACCCGGTGTTGTACTCGGTGCAGCCACGTTATCCTCCAGAACTTCCCCAATCTCATCTTTCCAGGTAACTTCCTGCCTCCTCCATCGTACGCTTCGCAATCACTCCCAATGACCAGCGAGTATCTTACGTTCACGCTGCATGCGCTGCGCATTCCTGACATTTTTTCTTTCTTGATTTCGACTCAACACCCATTTGTTCCTTGACCCACTCTGCTGTCTCCTGGTGGCTTAAAGTAACAACTAGCAAGTGTCTGTTTTATTTCCTTGGCTCACTGCGCCGTCCTCAATTTAAGCCTAGTTACCACCAACCAATGAAATTTAGTTACCCTGGGCAATAGTTTATCAACTACGCTTTCTTTGTTGCTCCTTCGTCTGCTTATAGAGCATTGTTTTTCTGGCAGCTCTGAATTACGCATGGAAACTCTGGCGTGTGCTCCCGCGTATTTTGGGCCACTCCGGGTATGCGCTTCTGCTCGATCGGGGTTCACGAGACGATCCATGTTTTCTTTGTTCCACGAACAGGGAGCGCAGAAAAAAACACGAAGGACGAAGCGAAGAACCACACAACACAGGCTATCGAAGGCCGCGCACCGCTTTCGTTGTGCAAGAGATGGCAAAGAACAATAGCGCTGATATCAGAGAAAACATATTTATTCTGGCCTCATTTCTTTATTGACTCTGACGGGGTATTTGCCTAGCGAACTCGCCTTCGGAGAAAGGTGCTACTACATGAACAGTGGGGCATCTCTTGCTGTGCCATATAGAAAAGGGCATACTTGTGGTTTCAGCGGAACGATCTCAAGTGCCTATGCTGCACAATGAAAACATTCTACCATTTTCGGCATACTCATATGCTGCTGTACTACACTGCTCGTCTCTAGAAAGTAATTTGTGCTGCCAGTGCGGTGTGTGGCGGAACTTCACCCGCATATTGAAGAGTAAAATATTTATAATATCAGTTTGTTTACGTATTTATGTTTACACAATGAAGATGCACAGACATTTGCTCAAGTTGGAATTGATTGTACATAGTGAAATGGGCAGCGCGAAAAAGCAAGGACCCAAGAACGAGGAACGAACATTCCAGTACTGTGTCGCAACTCACTTCGTTAAAGGAATGCTGAAACAAATGTTAAATGTGTAACAAGAATTCTGTATTTGAGGAAGTAGACTTAAAACTAGGATGCCGTTATTTGAATACTTGTTAAAAATGTAGTTGCTTTTTTTTGTGCTCGGTTACCACTCAGTTGATGTTAGTTGCCTTTTTGCAAAGCATTAAAACCGGATATTTCTATAAATTAAACATGTAAAATAGCATGATAAGGAGGAATTCTGTAGCAGAACTATGAAGTTTACGATATCTAGCCCCGATTTCACAAGGAAGATCAGACGCCTAATAAGCGCACCTAATCATCCATCTAAATTGGGCAAAATTGATATTTGCGTTATATTGGGCTGTGTCTGCTCATCTGATTTCTTAGGAACATTACCGAAAACTTGGTAAAAACACTAAGCAGTTTAAGGAAGCTTTATATTTACACTTCGCTATACTTTAGACCGCCTACTAGATGCAGTTTATGGTCATCATCATGAGCACCCTGTCTGCGCCCACTGCCGGGCCAAGGCCCATCCCCTGTTTCACCAAACAACCCGGTCCTGTGCTTGTTGCAACGGCGTTATACCCGCAAACTTCTCTAACTCGCCTGCACATCTTATTTTCTCTCTCTCCCTCACGTTTTTTTTTCCTTCTCTTGGAAACCAGTCTGTTACCCTCAAGGAACAGCGGCAATGTGGTCTCCAAATTACATACCCTGCCCATGTCCCTTTCTTCTTCTTTGTTTCGACTAAAATATCATTAACACCCGTTTGTTCCCCTAACGCACTCTTCTCTCTTATTTTCCTTTAAGGTTACACCTACCATTTTTGTTTCTATTCCTTCCAAAAGGGAATTATTAGTAGAGTTCGCCGAACGTAATAATTTACGGATCATGAATACCTTCTTCCGAAAACGATCGAACTTCACGTCCACCTGGAGGAGCCCTAATAACCAAACTTAAAATAAAAAAAGACTTCATATTGTGCACACACCCTGCCATTTTGCAGGATGTGGAAGTGGTTGACAAGATGTGATGCAGTGACAGTAGGATGGTAAGATTTCGAATTCGCTTAGTATTGAGGAAGGAGCGGCCGAAACTAATACAGGTCAAGCCAATAGATCAGTAAGCGATAAGACGGAAGGTGCAGAAATTCAGGATATCGCTACGGAACCGATATTCTGCTCTAACCGAGGAAACTTACCTTCGCTTTGACGTGATGTATGAGAATCGGACGAGTATCATTGCGTACTGAGCAGTAAAAGTGGAAGGTGCAGTAATTAGGACACTGGCAAGACGAAAATCCTGAAGAAACGTCAAAGCTTGAAAGCATTAAACACAAGACAAAAATGGACTGCAGAAGTTTTCAAGTCAGTCGATACGTCTAGGGTAATGGACATACGATGGTACGATATGGAGAGAATTAAACACGCTCTAAAGAACGGACGAACCTTCAAAATGATGAAGAAAAAACTGGGCACAGGGAAAAAAAACTGGCACATTCCACGCACTGTGGGAGTCGAGGTAATGCGAAGCAGCCATCAAGAAGCAAATTATGCCGTACATGTCATGTACGTCATGATTTGTATGTTTGAACCTGTGATTAATGTTTGTGATACAGCTATGTCATACAATACTAATTCTGGTGTACATTAAGCTAGCGAACCGGCCGCTAGCGCATCATGAGCGTGGCATGTAAATCATCCTGCACGCGAAATGCGTGTCCTGATTGTTGCGTTACCACCTGTAAGTTACGTTCGTCGTACAGTCATGTCACGCAATACCAATTTCAGTGCATATCAAGGTATCAAACCGGCCGCGACACCAATAAATGTAGTTACCAAAGTTTCTCTGGTAATGTGTGTAGTTTTTGTTACTTACGCCCTCGTCGCAGATCACGTGGCAACGCTTAGAATCTTTGCGATTGTTTCAGACCCTTCTGTGAAGATTACAAGCTGAACACGAGTAACAAAGTATTTCCTGGAGCCAACTCGAGCACCAGCGATAATGCTTGAAGGCTCGATTAGGTATGTAGGAAAGCCGACGTATTTCCCAAACGAGCACATTGCCGATGCTCGTGTAGGTGGTTATCATTGTATAGCCAGAGTTGCTTGTACTTACTAAGCTTATCTTTTGCGAGGCGCGAATTCGCCGAATAAAGCAGTTCATCTTTACCGGCTGCGCATACTTTCTTCACTTTCACAACCACGTTGCAATGTTTTCATATTCACGACATTGTATCAGGTTCAACTCTTCAAGGCAATCAGTTTATTTTGCAAATACCCTACCACCCAAGGTTGTGCCGCCATGAAATGCAAGGCAACTGGGCAAAAGACATCATTCAGGAAAGCGAAACTATGTAACGACGTGCTATTTGGCAGCTTAGCTACTTGACAATGTGTTGTTTATTTCCGAAATACAAATGCTTTGCAATGCTGTGCTTCCTAAGCCAGGTCACATAGGGCTTTGTATCATAACAGGAAGTCATATTTGCGTATGAATTATTTGGCACTAGCCAGACGGCCCCAATACCTTTGTCGAGAACAGACACGTCAAAGGGTCTTCGTTTGTTTGCTGCATTAGTGTCGCAAACTTGTTTGAGTGAATGCAGTGTCTGGAGCCATCGCATAAATAAACTAGACGAATCGAGGAAACTTCAAGTTCCATCGCGCCTCTCCCGCCGCGATGTAACATTACTCTGCTGTCTGTGATTATGAGCACCTTTCACGAAGGCGTGCTCTTTTCGCATATGAATGGCAGATACACCCATATATTTGACTCGTGCAACAGTGGCAAAACGACAGAATATCTATTGTGTTTCTGTGACCGTTGTGTGAGCGAACTCGACGTTCTACGCAATACACTGAACAAACTAGACGATAGACCGTTTTCCGAAGAGAAGATCCTTGGATCCTGTCTCTACGCGTCGCAGGCGAGCAAAGCGACGGAGGCGTTGCTGTCGTATTTAAAAGCAACTGGATTAAGCGCCGGCTTGAAGGCGTGCAATAGGAAGGAACACATGTACCCTGTTAGTGCGTTCTTCCCTCTGCTTTCTTTCTTTTAATCCACCCATCCCTCTCCCCCCAGAATAGAGCAGCAAGCCGGACTTGCGTGTAGTTGAGCTTCCTGCAATCAATTTGTTTCTTTCCTCCTCCTCCTCCTTGGCACTTACGTGAAGTGCCATTTAAGAGTGGGTGAAAAACCAGGCTACTGTGCTAATACTTTTTGGCTTGAAGTGAGCCATCAATTTCCACGTAGTTTTCTATATTAAACCTTTTATACAGGCTGAAATAGTAGGTGTCCAGTAGTAGCTTTAATGAAAAAATACAGCTGCCTGAGCAGAAGAAAAGAGGAGAAAAAGGACAGGGAGGTTAGCTGAGCAAGTGCGTAGGATGAATAGGCGGAGAGTTGCAGGACAGGGACACCCTTGGCAGACACTAGTGTGCCCATGGAGATGAAGGTCTCGCTTTCTATGTTGTGGCAGAGAGAGAAAAAAATTTAAGGCAGATTGATAATCGTGTTTTCATTTGTTTCGAACAAGAAACCTAGTTCTGGTTAGCTGGGTGCGGCGAAGTGGTAACTGCTCCTATGCTGGTTTCGCGAAAAACATCTGCGTTCTCGCGCAGCTATGGCTGTTAGAAGACAGGAAACAGTCGCGGGAACCACTTGCGCTAAATTGCTGCCATGGCGCTTCTCAAAACAATTATTTTCGAGCGCATTTACGAGTCGAGGCGGCGGTAAATGGTTCAGCGAACATTGTGAACCGAACGAAAAGAGGTTTCTCGAGTAGTTTCTGCGGTAGATTAGTTTTCAGTGAGGTTGATGGAAGTGGCTGAGTCGTGTTGCAGCAGTGGCAGGACCTGCTTTTTCTTATCATTCACTTAACGCACCAAGTGAAAAGAAAGAATATGTATCAAAACAAGCGCGCACGATATACGCTTCAGCGCTAACCGCAGCTTAACGCGCATCACATTTCAAAGTTCATGCTTTTTTCTCAAAGCACACCGCAATTCGTTTACATGGGTGGCATCATGTCGGGTTTTTTGGAAACCACATTCTAAAGGCGCGTGGTTGCTGTCATCTTCAAGCCATTATTTCAGCCTGTTATATGAGTGAGCAAGTGATATTAATTCCGCTGTTTCGGACAGTGTGACGGCGCCAAGGAGCAAAAATTAGAATGGATGTTCTCAGAAACGCGTGAGCGAGTTACAAATGACGCAGAGAATAATGTAAGCTGGATGCGCTGTCCGCTGGACGTCGTTGGTTCGGATATTAAGGGGAAATCTACATTCTCTTCGATCATTCCCACAAGGAGGTTTTTCTATTTCTTGCTGCCAGTCGGAATTACTGTTTCCTCGTGGCGTGTTTTCAAGCAAAATATGAAAGCAAAGTTCTCCAAAGAAGGACAGTTGCGGAATTGAAGCTAGAAATAAACAGTAATTTTAAGGGTAGCCCGTCATCGGTAATATACGCTTCGGCAAAAGCTATGCCAAATATATTATCGTCTTATCTCCTATTTAATGAAAAGCAATGTCACGAGTCGCAGTTGCAGCCTCGAAGAAGACATGGCCACTTGTCGAAAACTTGGCTCCAGCGACACCTCTTGTTCAAGAATGTGTCATCTTTTGCAGCCACCTTCGTAGGCAATGCGATAAGCCAACTGAGGCAGGTGGCTGACCTTGTTGCTGTGTAAAGAGCTTATGACTTCCGCAGCTGTTATCAAAAAGAACTGTAAACAGCGAGTGTCCATAAAAGTGTGAATTCACAGCTTTGTTTAAAACGCTGATGTTCTTGCTCTCTCTACACTTTCGTAGATTTTTATTTCAACGAAGTAAAAAGAGCATCGGCATGCAGTAGTGGACAAGGTGTCCACAGTATGAATTTTTCATGTTCCTAGGGTGCGAATAAATATAAGACTGACGAAAACTATGGGAACGATGGTAACAAATGCGAATTAGATTTCTTCGAGCGCATCTTGACAGAATAGAACAACTTTAATTCAGTGCGTAGGTTGAACTGAGGTAAGGTTGACCTGTCCGATGTAGGCCTAATGTACCGTTCAAGTCCTAACGTGCTCAGGCCGCGAAGGGAAACATTTGTGACACATATTGGTCCCCCCTACGTTTTATCCAATGAAAATACCGCTGTTTAAAAGAACATTTATTAAGTTAGACAGTCATGTGTCAATATACATTCAGTAAGCGTAACCAGTTATACATCCATTAGCGAACAGCAGCCAGCTGGTAGTAGCCTATGTGCCCGTTAGGACTCTAGCTCGTCGGTGTGCTGCACGCCGATTATTTTTGCCTTATTTAGGAATATTTTACACATCAACAAGAAGCAAGCTAACCATAGTTGTTACTTGTCGGCATCCGTTAAGTGATGTTACAATTCAATTTACACATTCGTATGAGGGTAGCATTGACATTGGTGTTAATACAGTAAAAGCTCATTAATTCTAACCCGGAGGGAACAATAAAATTGTTCGAATTAGGCGGAATTCGAATTAGCGGGCCCGCGCTAGAATGAACGCACATCGCGGCATACTGCGTGAGCTGAAGCCAAGAAAGCCATCTCTAAACTCATTATTGCGAATTGGGCTGTATAATACGCGTTTCTGCTGGCTGACTGCGTCAATTATGTTAATGGAGCTCCAACAACAAATAGGATTAAATGATCAGTCAGTGATACGCCTCAAACAAACACTGACATGCGTTCATGTGAGCAGTAAGCCTTAATGTCGAAATATATTATGTTATTTGTGCTCGAAAACACGTTTATTTACATGGTAAAGCTAACGCCATCTAAATGAATGTACTAATGGGTAATTAGCATTAGCTCGCGCTTCTTCTGTCGCGACTCCATGAGCGTCGCCTCCAGCTTGCCCAGGAGCTCCATTTCATCGTTCAATTCATCTGCTGAGAAATGCTGCTGTTTCGTTGTTTTGAATCTCTAGCAAATTTGGTTTGGTTTTGCAACACATTGGGATCACTCTGGGCCGACTTCTACGAGGAGTAATGTTCGAATTAACCCAGTTCGAATTAACCATTGGCATTACCGAAGTTTTCGAATAATCGGGAGTTTTGGCCCATAGAAATACACAAGACTGTGCCGGGACCAAGGCGTCAGTTCAAATTAACTATAAGTTCGTACTAACCGAGTTCGAATAAGGGAGCTTTGGCTGAAGACGAATTTATTCAAAAAATCAATTCGTGGGTTCCATGTGTGAAAACGGCGTCATCAAATGCGATAACTTCATAGTGTCGATGTACAGTTAAATTCCGCTCTGATTGACTCCAAATTGACTAAATCAACCACACAAGCATAGCCGCAGCCTTTTAGGACTCCTTAAGCTCGCGCCTTGTCCGGCGGTGGCGGCGGCGATGGCGGCGGCGTGTACACTTCTCCGCTCAAGGCGCCGGCTTTCCGGTGATTTCAAGAATGCTCACTAGATGGCGGCGCCGCTCAAGGCGACGCAAACCACTCTTGGCACGTGCGCTTCCTTTCTCTTCACCGGAAGCTCACGCAGTGAGCACTCTTCATTACCGCTCGGCCGCATGAACACCGCAGGCGCCAAGGCAGCAGCACGGCGTGCTCGCCGCCCGAGCGCCGCATGTAATGTATATATAACAACGTTGTCACGTCTATATATGATGGTCGGAGATGTGTACGGAGGATTCGCGGGCTACCCGATCATCTCCGAGCAAGCGCCTCTAACATCGTTCATTTTGTGCATATGGCGGTGATCTTTTTTCCCTACGTTCAAACAAACTTACCAATCTTCCTGCTTATGAAAAGTCCCTTTTTTTCTCGTTTCAAAACAAACAGGACAGCTTCCTTGACACGTTGTTTTCTCCCTGGCTGACATGATTTGAGTGGTGCGCAAACGTAGTTCTTGTTGGAGTGAACCTGAAGTACCACAAGGCTCGATACTAAGGTCAATATTATTCTTCCGGTGAGTAGATGATATTAGAGATCAGCGTTAAACAAGACATAGGGATGTGTGCCGATGGCAGTAAAGTATTGGTCACGTCAAAGTCACGAACTTATTTAAAGGGATGACACGTTTCTGTGAGCAAGAATTAGCTGCACCGTTACAACAGAATAAGTTGCAGTTAAATGTAAATAACATGCAGTCGTATTTGCAGTACCAAACAAGCGTGACCGAAAGCAATGTAGTAATTAATTATAGAGAAACAGAAAGTACTCGAACAAGGGAAGATAACGTTTTCCAGTCTGTTTCTAATTAAACATGGGCTCAAAAAAACCACACTCTAAAAATGATCGAGTAAAAAGGGTGTATTTTTGTCCCACAACAATAATCGTCATCCGGCTTGCTTGCGCTTCCTTTCTTCAAAACTCGGCGCTGGCCACTTTCCTATCTTGAATGCTATGTCACGCTGATAAGGCGCATGTCGTTCGTGACCAGAAAGTGCCGGGCGAGCGGCGATAATGCAAGGAAAGGAACGCAAGATATATGACGATTATTGTTGTGGGACAAAAAAGACGCCCTTTTTACTCGATCATTTCTTAGAGTGCACATATTACATTTCACGGCATACGTAGCCACAACGATATGTTGTATTCGTAGAATTTTTCAATACCATTGTATTTGAAAAGAAATCTTTATTACTCAATAGCTAATTGACAACGCGCGTACAGTACAGCAGTCTGGGGAATGGTTACTCACTCCATATACAATAGCTTATTGGTTTTGCAAAAAAGGACTACCTCGTTTATCTGAAACTTATACAGAATACATACGCAACTTACGCACACTGGGGATTATTTATTAAACATAACACACTTAATGCAAAATATTTTTAGTCAACCAAACACATTTTTAGCGTTTTTATCTAACTGCCAACGTCGAGGCTCTCTCATAGTTGTCTCCTTATTTAGCTAGATACCAAAATTGGCATAGAAGGAGATGAGTGTATGACGAACATGATTCGCAGGTCATCATGAAATGAATAACGTGCCTTCTCTTGTCGCATCCGTCATGAAACCTTTTCAACAGTCATGTGTTGGAGACACCCGCGAACTACGCGCCGCGGTATGCGGTATGCGCCACAGGTGGTTGTCAGTCCATATGAACCCAGACTTTAGCCACGTTAACGCGACAGCGTGAAATACGGTGCCGGCGTCAGCGGCGTTGTCCATGGTTGAAAAATTTAAATGAAAGCAGAACATAAAACTCACAGCTCATGCCAGAATTGAACCCACGTATTTTCAAGTGGCCAGTCAAGTATTTCCACCGCACAACCACATAGCCGCGACCACGCTTCCAAACTGTTTCGGTAAAATACCTAATACAGGCGTCTTATCGGGACAACGCAACTTGTAGTTGCGGTGTTGGATATGCGCTTCCTGAACAATGTAGTGGACATTGGCTATCTAGACTTATGTTTCATCAAATGATAACCAAACGTTGCTCCATACTGAGGGGTTGCTACTTGGAGCAGTAACGTTTTCGTTTGGGCGAGTTGGTGTATACTTGCGACAAAATGCATGGTGGCGCTCAAAAACAACGACAAAGGAGAGATGTACACAGGACGGGCGCAAACATCCAACTTTATTACGGAATGCCGAAGCGAGCCTGTATCAACATAAATGGCGTCATCACGTGCTCTCGTTTATTCCCAACGTGACACTCATATTAGCGACACACCCTACAGGGCTATATTTCTTTGCAACATCATCATGAAATGGTCGCGCGCAAACTATTCGGATGCAGTGGCTAAAAGATATATACTGAAAATACGAAAAATATGGACAGAATTACACACTCATGACTAACAAACAAATTAAAATTAAAAGTGAAAAACCGGGATACTGAGTGTCATTCACACAGAGCCGTCTAAAAAATGAACCTCTTTTGGCAGCAGAGTCAAAGAAGGCATGCTTACGCATTTGTCACATTTTTTATTAATAAAATAAGCCTCGACAACTTCCCTTTCCAACTTGGTGTTTGATTTGGACAAGAAGACCGCGTCTTCAGAACTCGGCGTGCATCCGCAACTCCTGCACTGAAAGTCTAGGTCTCCTGCGGTGTTTGTGCGTACCGCCAGGCTGTGTTCTCGGGCCCTCTCATCAAAACAGCGTCACGTTTATCCTATGTATATACTCAGTTTCGCGCTAACTGCAGCGCAATCAGCATGCTTACTCAATTATGGACCTAGGGCAATCGCGCAAAACTAAGGGCTACTATACACAGAGGCATTGCTCAGGTAAATATTAGGGTCCGAACTAACGTTGGGTAGCACCGAGGTAAAACGAACTCAGGTTTCAGTCTGTGTACTTGCGAAACCATGCAGCGGCCGCGCCATTGCACGAAACCCGCCCAATTTTAATCCATAAGCACTGCCCTGCTCGGTCTTCAGGGAATCCGAGCGTGTGTGTTTTTACAGCTCGGAAGCGCACCGACAAACAGTCAGCACAGAAAAATTACAGGCCACTGGCGTTGACACAAGCAACTATCCCACATTTTTTGGTGCAAAAAGAAAGCAGACCTACACAATTGCCACAAAAGGTAACCATACCACACTGCCGCCTGAAGAACGCACTACATGGTCACTACATTGCAATCCACTTACGAAGATTTTCAGAAAACCGGGAAATTTGATCGCTATAACGGAATTTCTTATATATGGACCTGCAAAAAGAATAGCGAAGAACGTGTTCACATATTCGCCCGTGCATTTAGGCATAGTTGCTCAACGAAACGAAGTGAATATGGTTGACTAAGTCGCCGTAAACGACACCGAACACTGTACTAAAGGCTTAATAATAGCCATTACCTGAACTGAACATGCTGAAAGATTTCAAAATTTCGGATAAAGTAGGACCTCAAGCGATATTCAGACCTCTCCAGCCTTGAGGATCGAATACATTGTCAACTGCGAACGCGCGCATATTACAGCGGCTTCCAACCTTGGGACCCTGCCGGCGATGCCGATGAATTCGCCGCTTCATTTTCAAGAAATCACCCAGTGCTTAGTCGAGGCCACTTTTCACGGAACGCACAAACAGTTGCAAACTCGTGTTACAAAACTCTGCCAGGCGTTGCGTGGCTGTGACCAAGCAGGCTCCTTCCGGCCTCCCGCCAGCGATTGCAAGTTGATAGCGTGTTGAACGGCAATGAGTCGAACGGCAATTCTCTTCAAAGTACTTTCTCTTAAGTGAAATTAAACATTCTTTGAGCCGCCACCGTCAACACCGCCGCCGCCTCGGCCGCGACGTCGGGTGAGGAGTGGGAGTGGGAGGATCGCCTCACAAGCTTCAAGGATATTACACAGCATTACAGACTGGCCAGGTGCAAATTTCCGCCACCACACCAAAAACTGAACAAAAAGCAGGCGGTCACGTGGCGACAGCTGCAGACCGGAACGTTTCCGAACCCAGTGATCTTGAATCTCTGTTACCCAGAGCTTTATCCGTCACGCTGCAAGTTTTGCGAGGCCAGGGCAACCCTGGAACATATGCTATGGGAGTGTGACAGAGGTGGGGCTCCAGACGGGGACGCAGCCTCGAACCGAACGCGTTGGGAGACTGCACTGCTCAGCCATGCCCTCGAGAACCAACTTTGGGCCGTCCAGCGGGCCGAGGCAGCCGCCAGAGCTCAAGGGCTCATGGCCGACACCTAGGCGGGGATATTCGACCAAATCCCCGAAAAACTCGCCGGACCTTTTCCTTTTTCATTTTATTTTTTTTATTTCTTAAAATAAAGTTGTTTCCTCCTTGTAGCAAGCACCTTCCGGGCGGCCGAATCCGATACGTCGCCGTTAATTGTGTCGTTATGTATGTCTTGCTTTCACGTAAAAAAGCAGTGTGAAGACAGGAAAATCTGAAGAATTTGATCGTTATAAGCGATATAACGGCGGCTAGGCCATGTAAGTCAAAGTACGAAGGTTATCCGGCTTGTATGCATGCATCTGAGGCGGTGAGATACAGCGAGGCGATGCCGTTGTAAGCCCCGCGGGCGATAGTGTCCAAGACTCTGTCACACTTAAGCACCTCCGATATTTGGGTACTACCAGCAGGCGTGTATAAATAGCTCACCCTTAGATCGGACCATGTGTTACGGGAGTGTGAAGCCATCGGCTCCGGTTTCAGCGAGCACAGGTGGGCAGCCTTGGTAAGCAGCCCCGAACTCATCCGACCAAACCCTGGCCGTCCAGAGTGCCCGTGATCGGGCCGCCTAGCTCGGCTTGCCGGTCCCTACGTGGGACTAGCTGAGTTGCCCGGAGTCTCCACTGCGTCTTCTCGGGATCAAAATCAAGTTAATTCAACAGCAACAGCAACCGTTAGTGCGTTAGAGTGGGAGTAAGCGTGGTAGCTTAGGGACGTAACGCGTGGGCCCGGGCAGCGAGAGGTCGAAGCTTAAAGTATCCTGTCGCGTGGTTCGGAAAATTTTTCTTACGAACGATTTCACTTCGTGGGTTTAACGTATGGATAAACGAGGGCTGTTCAAAAAGAAACCGAACTTTTCCAATAGCACGCCGACCACCAGAGAGAGCGGGCTGCACCTACCAAGTGCACGTAGCGGCAAGATTAAACAAGAAACTTTCAGTATGCGCGTCTCACTCTGACCGTTAGTTCGCGAGCTACAGCCCCTAAAGTGAGCACATGGAGAGGCCTGTTCTTCAGATTTCTGCCAAAGTGGCAATGAAAGTTCTGGAAGAGCAACGTGTGTTTGTGAAGTTCTGCTAAAACTTGGGAAAGCTTTCGCAGACAATTCAGTTGCTTAGACAAGTATACGGGGACGACTATATGAGTCGCACGCAGTGCTATGAGTGGTTCAAGAGTTTTGAACGCGGCAGAATGTCGGCTTACAATGTTGTACCACCAGCAGTGAAGGTGTTATAGCAAAAGTTCAGGTTTCTTTTTTGAACACACCTCGTACATACCAATACATGTACGGAACAGCACACAACGCAGACGGCAAAAAATCCGCCAAGAGTGTCCATACAATTGCTATCGCAATAAAGGTGAGGTGGCGCTTCAATCTGTGGAATCATTTCCACAGATTTCCGCGTCATTTTCACCTGATGTTTACTAAACAAGCAACAGAAAACAAAAGCAAGTCTGCCGCTTCTGCCACTCAAAAAGTGGCCTGTTGAATTTCAATTACTATTTTATGGTGGATGCGAAGGTAATCAGTACATCTGGTACATAAAATTGCTGTCTTCTCGAAAGCTCACAACCTGTGTCGTGTGATATCGCACCCTCCATGAGCTCTTGACCAAAATCGAAAGGTCTTTGCATTCTAAGAGCTGTAAAACGGCGTTCCAGCAGTTTATTTTATCTCGGTTTAGTGAGTATTTATTTGTGCATATTTTAGGAAAATATAGGCCAAAAAGTAACGGATTGTCACGTGCCTACACAGCGTTTTGTTATCGGTACTTTCAATCACAAATACTGTGAAGGACAAGGAACTCTTAACTGAGAGCACAGAGGACAAAATCTGCTTTTGTACACTTGCATTGTCTCTGTGAAATCGGCATACTTTTTCCTTATCTTAACGGTCATGAGAATCGTAGAAAAATATTCATTGCTGAACTGTTAATTGGAACTTCTTTAAAACAACGTATAGGTGGATGCAATATGGCTGCGAGGACTCGCGGTTATAAAAAAGTCGAGAAATGTTAGCACCTCTCAGAATAATGCATAAACTATGTGAAAGACAGTTCTAAAGTAAAAAGCACACTACTACGGAAGGAGCTGACGACTATTATTTCGAACACTCTATAGTAAAGTGCAAGTGATGTGTAGTTTGTTCGTATGTTTTTACTGGGGCGCTCGTATATCAGTTTTTCTACTCCTAACCTTGTATTAGTCTTTTTTTCAGCACAAGCTTCATCAGTGATCACCCATGGCTACACAGCAGGTGGCCGAAGTTTCTTTCTTATAACTCAGGTCACCATGCACTGCGCACACAATCTATTCTTCCACAAGACATCAGTGCCACAGCTGGCGTTACCAAAAAGCGATCAGGCTACCCTGCAGTGCTCTGTTCCCGGTCGAATTCGGCCGGTTGCCTTTCTTCTTTGTTCTCGACAAGACCCGAAGCAAGCGGAACGTGAAGGAGTACGCGTGGGATGCCTACGACGCAACGGCCCGTCGTTGCAAATGCGTCTGAAGTGTGAGACTCACGAGACTGAAACAAACGGCCCGTCAACACCACTCACCCTCGACCGAACTCTTGGAGAGAGGCATTGAATACGAGGCATCGTGAACCGAATGCTCATTTGGGTAGCTTCTCTAATATACGACAGAGGGGCGCCAGCAAAAGAAGGAATAAAATACTGTAGCGCTATCCTCAAAATGCGGGAGTTTTTCTGCAGAGGCGTCCCTTCTTCCACACTAGCGAGCATCCCTCAGAAGTGTCACGCTGTTTCTTAGATATGTCTGCCGTGAGCTGCTCGTACGAGGTGACTTTTTCTTCAATAGCGAAACCTTCTATATCAGAAGATTCGTTCTCTTCCCTGGTGCTGAGACCCCGAAGTTCTCGATGTTAAAAACATACGCTGTCTTTCCGTAAGACAAAGACAGCTGCGTATTGAGATTCACCACAGAATGTAGAATGATTCGAACCACAAAACGCATGAAACTTCTTGAAGCTGACAGAGCAGGTTCGAGTTTTCTAAAGCGGACGTAACTTGCACGCATTACTCGGACATAGTCAAACGAAAACTTCTTCAGGCGCTGTTGATTTCACCCTAATGAAAAATCGAAAGCCCCTTCACGAAAGTAGGACATATTTGGAAGCGCGCACTGCGGTCATCCAACTTTTTTCGTGCTATCAGAATATCAGAAAGATGAAATACAGATGATACGATTACATGACTGTTACAGTAAGTAGATAGGCGTCAAGAGAGAAGCGTTCTTTGAGTGTTTAACGAAATTCAGGCTCCTCGAAACTGTTGAACGTTTCTCATTGACACGTAGTCGGCACCGTACAGAATGCAGCCGACAAACCGTTTTTGTTTGAATGGAAGAGCTTGTGCCAAGCAAAGCAGAACACTCATAGTATAAAGACAGCAGCCAGTGAAATTGTAGGTAGTCCGACTGCCTTTAGTTGCAACCCGCCGGCTTTCAAACATGCGCTAACGTGCACAGCCTGCAAAGAAGGGAAAACAACGTTGAAATAGACTAACACGGAGGAAGACAGACGACGACAGGTGCTGTGTGGCGTTCATTGTGCTCGTCTAAATTTCAGCGCTGTTTTCTCTTCTTTGCACAATGAACCAACCTGCCCATGCCTCAACCCTTGGAAGTGCGCATCCTGGCGGGCGTTATAGATGATTCTCGAGTATTTTCTACGATGTACTCGACCATGCAAGTCGTGCATGCGTACCGACACGACCAATCAGAGGCACTTTCGAAAACCCCAGCGACAGGACGACAACTTTATTCAAAACAAACTTGCATTCACTGACTTTTCTGGCTTGTGGTGTTCCAAAAAAAGATGCTCACCTACAAGAAACACTCCGTATGCACAGACCCCACGCGCGCAACAAACGAACCATATATAAAGCAATATAATTTTGCTTTACGGTGCTGGGGTTTGACCCCCTGTCCCCATTTTTAATTATTAATAAGTAAAAAACATTTCTTGTTTGATTTTTTATTTCTTTAATATCGCACAACCACTTCCTACGCGCTAAAGAGTGAAACATAGAAATCTACCATAAGGAACTGTCCTATAATAAAAGCACCATGTTCGAAAAACGCAAAAAAGCAAGCTTTGAAAGAATGTGAGAAACGATCGATTTATCAAGAATTTTTTTCCGGACCAGGTTTTTCGCCATTTTGTGAATTTCACATGGTGACCACGTGGGCAAAAAAATTTTCGTCGCTGAAAATTTTGTCGCTCAAAGAGACGCCCACGTCAAGCGTCGCGTGTTGACAATTTCCCCGATATGGAAGGGCTCCTGAATTTTTAAAGTTCCTATGAATTACAGATCTCGGTAGTGGCAGTGGCTTCGACGGCGGCTTAGTTCACCAAAAACCAGGCACCAGCGAGTGTAGAGAAAAATACGACCGCACATAAACTGGCCCTCGAAGATGCGGCAGGCGCATGCGCAGTTGCATGCGTCATTTTCCAATAAACTAGGCTCTCTGGATCATGGGCTTATGGGCAATCAGCTGTTTCTAACATGTAAATTGGATCATTTATGGAGGTCACTTCTCGTATCACGTTGCTTCACTTTATTAATCGTGGCTAAAAGTGCGATTAACACGGACGAAGACGAGAAATGGAGACGTTACAGGACACCGTCGTATCCACTTCTCGTCTTCGTCCGTGTTAATCGCACTCTTAGCCAACATGAAGCTGCACCAACTTGCCCAGTGTTCCACCTTACTTCGTTTTATTGTTGCGTTTCATCGTTGCACTTTATTGTTTCACGCGTGACAGTCGTTGTTGCATGTAGCAACACAAATGTCGCGCTGCAAAGCGCGTGGGGAAGGGTTTTCCCAGGCCTCTTGTGGAACACGAACACAAGCTGCTGGAGTTCGTTCCCTCGTGCAGCATTTTCGCCCCCTAGGCTCCGCGAGTTTAGGACCGAATGATAAGGTAGGTCTTCGTGACTGGTAAAGGGCCTGAAGTCCCTGGAATCCAGGTCATGTTGAAAATAGCGTACTGACATTGGAACAGCCAAAACATACATCTCGGCTGTCGTGTAATTGAGTAACACTTTTGGGAACGTGTACCGGTAATGCCCGACGACCCTCTATTGCCGGCTGCGTGGAGCGTCTGCCAGCCTTTGGTAAAACACTCAACCATCACCATAAGAAGAAACGTTAGTGTTGAGTTCGAAGGGCAACTTGCAGTCTGGGAAGAGGACGAATTGGATCAGACGAACTGATGCTCACAAGGCTGCGATAAACGCAATAATACTCTACTGTGCCACTGCAATAAACATTCATCTCATTTATATGTTCGAGGTATTTGGGTTTCGTCGCATAATCTCTCACGCATGACGGGAAACGCCCCGCAAAGCCCAGAAATACGCGCAAATGGTGTGTGTTGACGGCTTCAGCATTTCCTGTGGTTGGTTCGACTGACCCTTGTATCGTTATCCTTAGTTTCACCACCAAGGAATCCACCTAGAAACACAACCCCTGTTTCTAAAAACTTACTCTTCTTGTCAGTAATCTAGAGATCCGGAGCACGCAATGCTGGAAGTACACTAGCATAATGGTTTGGGTGTTCGTCTTCGTTGGGGAAGTTAAATTACTATATCGTCGATGCGGACGTTGCAAAACGTCCCATGCAATGGTCGCAAGACATCGTTCGTCACCATCTGAAATCAAGCGGATGCGTTCTTCTATTGAAATTGGGGTCGTTTACACTCATGGAAGTCAAATGACGTTGTGCCGGGAGAACATTTCTTCTATTTTACAGAAAGTAGCACTTACCAAAATCGTTTACATAAATCAATGCTCGAGAACACTACGCAGCCACCCATGCCATATCTGATGGCACGGGTGGCTTCATGCTGTGCGTCAGATTGCGTAATTAAAGGTGGAAGCATTTATTTTACACCGTCATGGTTCTCGCTAATTCGTGTCATCGACACCATATAATTGCGCGTGGAAAATGCACCTGACGCGCCGCAGAAAAGTTTTCTTTCTACTTGTTCAATAGCCGAGTGTGCTTTCAGCGTAGTGCGCTGAAGCCACTGAGGCACATGGGCCAGTGAATTTTCTAGAAGCACAGAACACCGTCAAAGGGTGTTTTCCTTCGACGCGAAAGCTCTTATCGAGTGCTTACTCCAGCAGCGAGGATTATGAGCTATATGCTGTCACTTATCGACGATGATGTTACGGTCCTTGCGAGGCCACGCAAAAAATTAGGTTGAAGATGCCGGAGGAAGGAGAACAGGCAAGCAGCTTGCTCCCGCTAATTTAGTCTTCTGTGCAAATTATAGCTGCATTGTTTTTTTTTTTCTGGTTTCCGAAATGCCTCCTTGAAATTTTGAAGAATGCACAACTCGCAATGTGTAGAACAGCAAATCTGAGCAGCATTTCTGATCCGTTGCAGGCCGTATTTATTTGCTGCTGTAGTGAGCATGGCTTTAAGCGCACCTCAGCTAACACGATATTGCTTTTCAGGGGCGAAGCTCCTTAGCGTGTGGGTCTGTCCCTCCTCTGTAGTAGTAGTAGTAGTAGTAGTAGTAGTAGTAGTAGTAGTAGTAGTAGTAGTATTAGTAGTAATAGTAGTAGTAGTAGTAGTAGTAGTAGTAGGTAGGTAAGTAGGTAAGTAAATAGCCACGTATAGTGGAATGTACCCACTCCACGTGATAAAGATGACGATGACGCAGTATAGTGGAATGTACCCACTACACGTGATAACGATGAAGTATAAGCGCGTTCCAGTATAGTGGAATGTACCCACTACACGCGATAAAGATGACGATGACGCCTGATGACCATGAAGAATAAGCGCGTTCCAGTATAGTGGAATGTACCCACTACACGTGATAACGATGACAATGACGCTGATGACCATGAAGTATAAGCGCGTTCCAGACCACACATTCTCTTTCTGCCATGGATGAAAACGATCGAGCTTCGACCACTCATCATCATTCACTTCGTGGATATGGCGTGATTTTTCTCTTTGGCTGCCAGCGTTGTGCTAAGCCGACGGTTCAACGACCAGAGCTTGCGGCGCTTCAAACTTGCAAAAAAAAAGCGGTGGCGCTGCTATCGCTGTCAAATCCTCGTTCTTTTGCCTGCTGAGCGCGAGCTGCGCTTTCTTTCTACGTTTGCAGTTCGGATCATTTCGAAAGCAAGTAGCATTCTGGGGGCTCCGCTTGATGTGCATCAAGGGTTGCGAACGTGATACTTTCTACGTGGTCGAAAAAAACTGGGCTCAGTATACTTCTCAATCTGCTTCTTCCCCGGGCGTGAAGCCATGCTTGATATGCACCGACGTACCTCATTACAAGAACCGCTCGACGAAAACGAGCGTTGCCGCCATATGTGCGCCTGAAAAGCGCGTAGGTTACTAAGGCTTGCGTCATTCTCGACGAACACTCCGCCATGCACAGAGTAACTAAAGCCTCTTTTGATACAACCGCGGCTGATCACGTGATATTTCCAACATGGCTGCTTTTGTTTCCTACCGGTCGAAGAGAAAAAAAATTGGCCGCGTATCTGCGTTCTTCGCTGCAAATGTCGTCGAAAGACGATAGTCTTGTGCCGGCCGTACTCCTATGTTTTGCCTTGCCTCAGACAGCGCCTAATCTACGTTGAATTGGCCGCATCTGGCTGGCATTGATAAAATAGAGGCGGCGCTGCGCGAGATGTGGACGCCATCGAAAAACATGACCTTGTGCTGAACCAAGGGCCACTGCCAGCGGCTGGACTTTATCTTCGGCAAAACGCTTTTTCGTGCAAAGCGTCGCAGTTGATGTAAGCTTCGCATTTTCAGCACAGCCTTAGACACTAGGGTCTTCAGAATTGCGTATCTGTGTATTTTTCTAATAAAAGAACACACGACCTGATACTTACATATTAATGTTGCGCCTCAGGTGTGCGTAGTATTTGCTTTTTGATCGAATATGTTCCCAAGTATGAAACCAAATACCAGTTCAAGATGGCTGGGCGTTCAGAAATTAGTCAAACTTTGGCCCTGCAGCTAGCTGAATCGGGTCACGGACAGACAGATAGACAGACAGACAGACCAAAATTTTTGCGTTTAAGTATCCCAAGAAAGACTATCGTCTTTAAAAGATGCTCTTGGAGGCTTACCGCATCAGAATCGCTGCTATTGAAATGATAAAATACAGCATGGTTTGAACCTTCGAAAATAGGATCTGGCTTTTTACATGAAATTTCCGATGACAAATTGTGAAATTTCGCTCCATAGCTGTCTCATTTTGTTGCCGACCGATGAATGGTATCTTGTATGCTAATTCTAATCGCATTCTTCACATGGGATCTCTGCGTTTTGATAAGGATTTATTTATTTATTTATTTATTTATTTATTTATTTATTTGCACTGGTGTCGCAAACAGACTATATCAGGTGTGAACTAAAGAGACATAACATTGTAAAAAGGCACAATATTGTACAAAAATACACACTACGCGGAAAATACGAGGGTTGTCCGTAAAATAAGGGTCCCAATGATTTTTCACAATGGAAATCATGTTTACTTGCACTGAATAATAAATTTTTGGAAAGCTTAGACCCACTCCTATTTTGCGACATTATTGCTGTTGAGATCAATGCATTTTTACACGTGGAGTACAATAATCTTTATGCCTGAGTCGAAGAACACTCCCGCCGCACGGCGAAAAAAAAGCATAAAACCGCTTTCTGCAGCTCTTTTCCGTTTCTCAAATGCGTTCAGCCCAGGTGTTTATTCAATTAAGGAAAAAAAATTGAAGGACACTTTGTACATTCCAAAGTGTGTTCGGCGAAAGCGTGTGGCCATTCCACTCATTATGCCATGTCTTTTTTCTTTTACACTCTCAGTGGGATAACACACAAACCGAATGTGTGCGTGTTTTCTTATTTTTTTTTTACCGCGAATCGCAGCGAGACGCGAGACTCATCTTCCTCCGTTCGCATGCGTTAGTATTTTCTCGCGCTTTGCGCATCGTGCAAACGCCATCCGCGTTCCAGCTCTTAAATTGACGGACCCTTTGTAAATTCGAAAGTGTATTCCGTGAACGCCTGGGCTCATTCAGACGGCGTCGGTCAGAATGATTGCAAACTCTGGGCACAGCGACGCCACGCAAGCAAAGCGCGAGCGCTATAGAGTCCGACGCCACCGGCGTTCGTTTGCGCATCCCGGCGGCCACCTGGCTCCGTGCCAGAGCTCAGATGGACGGACGGACGGACGGACATGGACGGATGGACAGACGGACGGACGTCGGACGGACACCGGACGGACGTGAGCATGAGACATTAAAGGCTTTCGCCTAAAAGATTACACCATCTCCCGCTAAAGAGAACCATGTCTAGATGTGAAGCAGCGGGCGCTAACGCTTACACTGGCGGCGGCGTTGACGCTGGCGCTCATCGCAGCGTTGCGCAGGGGAGAAACCTGGGGAGGAGCAAAGCACGCAGTGATAGAGCGCTGTTTCCTACTGGAACATGCCAATCGCTGCTAATGGGCAATGAGAGACAGAAGACTCCTACTGGACACAGCGCCCCGCACTCCGCTTTTAGTTAACGCGCACGCTGCGAATTTTTATCGTTCGACAACGCACAGGAGAAATCTCCCACCGGCACCACCTTGGAGGTCAAGATCCATTGCCATATATACGGGGTGGCCAGTGAACGGTTGTGCAGCGCGAGCAGTCGGTTTTTTCAACCAAGAAACTCGCTAGCAGACGCTGCCTGCGTCACGTCGCGAGTCGAGAGAGGGGGGAGCGTAGGAGAGGAGAGACAGAGGAAGACGCGCATGCGCAGTGGGGGTGTGGACGCCGCGGGGAGGGATGCCTAGAGGAGAGAGGGGGGAGCGTAGGAGGGGGAGAGAGGGAGGGGACGCGCATGCGCAGTGAGGGTGTGGCCTCCACGGGGAGGGGGTGCCTAGAGGAGAGAGAGGTGGAGAGGAGGTTTTTTATTTTTATTTTTTGTTTGAATGGGTTTGCGCATGCGCAGTGGGGGGTGTGGATGGACGGGCGCCGGACGGACGGACACCGGACGGACGTGAGCATGAGACATTAAAGGCTTTCGCCTTAATATGGTACTCAATTGGGGCTACGTCTTGACTGTAGGAAGGGGTGTGTGACAGTATCTCATCCAGATTTGTTGATCACATTGTTTGTTACATGGCTGATGTGTGGACGAGCGTCAGAGTGATTGAAATGCAGTCTTGTCGTGAGCCTGCGTCACGACAAAGCTGTGTTTCCTTCTTTCGCAAAAGGCGTTCCTCGTCCCTTTGTCGCCAGGCAGTTTTGTTTGAACTTCTGCGGTCTCAAAGATTATGGATGTTTCCGCTGAGGCGGAGTGTTTCGTTTTCGACGTCGGGTAGTCGCAATACACGCATCTGGGCACGCGTTGTACGCTCATACACTTTTCTCTGTAAACTTCACACACTTGGAAATGAATGCTCACCGGCGCCGTATTTTTTGCAGAGAAAAAAAGAGAGTCACAGCACGTGATCCGCACCTGGCGGGAGAAGCGAGAGCGAGCTCCATCCCTAACGGCTGTCAAGCCAAGACTGAGCGTCGCAGACAGGTCGCCAGGGGAGGACCGTGAGAGGCAGAACCGAACTACACGCCAGTGTCGTCGTGTCCCGCGTAACAGCGTTCCTCGCGACTGCAGCGCCTTGGGAACCCTATTTTACGGACAACCCTCGTACATTGCATACGGGTAATATCATAAAACTAAAGGGTCGAACAAAAATAGAAATGAATTAAAAAGCGAAAAGTAGCTGTCAAATCCAAAATGTTCAAACAAGCCAAAAAAGAGAGAGAGAGGGAATACACATTTGAAAAAGGATATTCCATCGCATTGATAACAGAATTCTACAACACGATACTAGAAGAAAAGAAACAAATAAAACATGAATATTATATCAGTACTAAAACTACATTGCTAATCAATTTCAAATAATAAAACGCAATCCCGTAGACCTCAATGTATGTCGGAAAACAGTTCTGAAAGCTGTTTCTTCGAGCCTTTAACGCGAACGCCAGGCACTTTTTTACCTGTCAATGTAAGGACGACCTTAATATGTGCCTGATAGAGGAAATTTGCAGCAAATTGGTAAATAATTTTAAATAAGCAAATGGTAACCCAACTGAGGAGTACCGTCTTGTCGTGATGTATTAAGGAGTGCAAACCGGAAATCCCGCAAGGGATCTCGGCCCCTGCCAGCGAAGGACCTAAGCTGCGAAAGGCTTCAACAGCTCACGCTCAGTGGAAACATTGCCTCGTCGCACCATTTGCGTCATATCCCTCTTTGCAAACGCCGTTTAGCTGTGCTTGCTTACAGAACGGAGAGTACAGTTATATCGTACCGGCCGAAGAGTGTGCGTGCGACAACTTTACACACCGAAACTTCTCCCGTAACGTATGCCGGGTCTATTCGCGTAGAGAAAGCTGCTCATAGCCTAAACAGCCGCTTGTGTACTTCACTCGTAATAAATTTATCGATCGTATCGCCACGAAGTTGAACGTTTCTGTCCAAAGAACTTTTTTTTACCGACAATATAGGATTTTTTAATTTGTACGCTAAGATCCCAGCATTGGCTTTTTACCCCATAGCTTTAGCCAAAATCTTGAGTGGCCACTGTCCCGACTTTGAACAAGACCGCCGGACTCTCCAGTGTGCCTTGAGAAGACTGGATGATCGTTCCTTTACTTTGGAAAAGATCTTGGGTGCATGGTCTACAAGGACATCAGCCCAGATGGCCACACGAGCACTTCTACAATTCCTGAAGGCAACATCACTGAGCGACCGCCTGTGAAACCCTGCACTGTGTGTGTCGTGTGTAATGTGCATATCCGCATCTCCTTCTATCTTTCTCTCTCTCTCTTTTACTCCCTTATTCCCCTCTCCCCACATGTAGGGTAGCAAACGTGCACCTAAATCTAAGTACACGGGCCTCAAGCATTTTCGCCTCCATCGAAAATGCAGCCGCCGCGGCCGCGATTCGATCCCGCGACCTTCGGGTCAGCAGTCGAGCAGGGCCCCGACTGAAGCAAGCAACAAAAATGGAAACAGAATTAGGGCAACATACGCAAAGTTTTACTTGCAGTGCTCGCTTCCCATTTCTATATTGTTCACTTAGCTGTTTTGTACAGGTTATCAATGATGTTCTTACGTTATATTTCTTCGTTTTGTAATTCTGCTGGGGGGAATAAACAGCCTTCCCCGCACTTTACCTAAGTAGACTTAGAAAGAAAATAAATCATAGTGCAGCCATTAGACCTTATGCCACTCACACAAACGTCTTTCGGTATTCGTTTTTTTCCCTTTGTTATTGAAAAATGGAATGGTCTACCTTCGCATATTGCTGAGTGCACTGATGTAAGAAATTTTGAAGAATTGCTCAACAACTATGTTCTCTGAAATTCTTTGGATGCTATTTTGATGGTCTGCGTTTCATGTCTTGCCAGCTGTTGATGATTTCGAAATTTTGGATTTCTTTGTTATAGTTGTTTATATTTATGTTACTTAAGTGTGCTTCGTATATGTATTGTTATTTTATGCATTCCCTCCCTGTAATGACCCGCAAATGTGTGTTAACAGTATGTTCAAATAAATAAATAAATAAATAAATAAATAAATATATAAATCTACATGTGAACGTTACTGTTACACCGAATGTTTATTTGTTTTCTTTATTGAATTAAAGAAATACTGTACGTCACACGACCGAGGCATGAGTATGGAGCAGTATATAAACCGGGAGGTCAGAATGAACAAAAAAGTTGATAGGTTAATGGAGCTGGCTTGTTTTTGATGCCTTCAAAGGCAGGGGCACGATTACAGGTTTGCAAAAAGGTGGCGTACCCCGGGAAAACTGACACTGCGCTTCATTCCCAGTGATCTTGCTAAGAGATGCCTGCACACGGTGCAATAACGGCTTCGTGGGAACCATGTCTCGGCCATTTATACCATGCCCACACTTTTGGCTTTGACGGCAACAATAGGCAAACTGACCAAGTGACGCAACTCCGAAGAAGAAATCCCTATGACCTCAAAACAGGCGACCTGGCATTGTCGAGAACAACTCAATTGTCAAGAATTGCGTTCTTCCCTTCCCCTCAAAAGAAATTTTCTCTGAATGAGGTGACGTTGACATGGCTGGCTCTGATTGTCTTGTGAAATTCGGTTAAGAGGTGCCATGTTCATGTAAGTTATGGTTCTAAGACATTTCGAGTCAACCGCCTGAGAACTGTCCGATTCAGGGCTAGAAAATGAATATATACAGATTTATATTCCAGAAGCCAGCACCTACTCGCAATAAAATCTCGTTGCAAATCTGAAAGCCCTGAAAATGTGTGCCTGCCGTTTGTCTTGTTACACTTGCGCTCGCTTCCACGCGGCACTCGCTTATCGATGTGACCTTTCAAACGAGGCCTGTGCCTAGACCAGCTGCTCATACCAAAGCGGCAAAGTTCTGGCAGCCGGTGGCAATGCAGCGATTAGCGGGATCATGGCAGGCGAGTAAGCCCCAACATTTCGAATGCCCCTGCGGGCATAAATGCAACGCAGTAACATAACGCGGATTTTGTGGAGGCGCGCTCGAGCGCCTAACGAGGACAGCGGCCTCCCAAACGAAATCTCCCCTTCCTCGGCGCCTCTAGAAAACAGCTTCGCATTTTCTTGCTCTTCATCTTTATCTGCGAGGATCAGGCGCATGCTGCGTCACAGCCATTCGCCGTTGAACAACACCACGTTGGCGAGCGCCTTCTCAGTTAGACGGCCTTTTTGTTGTGTTTCAACAGGAATCAGGCCGTGCTTCGTTGTGTAACGTTTCAGCGCGACAAAACGCGCTCCTAGTGAGCTACAAGCGCGACTGTATTTTGGCAGAAGGTTAGTTGGTTAAAATTGTGTAGTCAATGAGTCAATCAATGAAGTGCTTATTTCAGTTTGTAAGCACAAACTGGGGATGGCGAGAAAAAATTGAAGGACACTTTGTACATTCCAAAGTGTGTTCGGCGAAAGCGTGTGGCCATTCCACTGACTGTGCCATGTCTTTTATCTTTTACACTCTCAGTGGGATAACACACAAACCGAATGTGTGCGTGTTTTGCTTTTTTAATTTTTTACCGCGAATCGCAGCGAGACGCGAGACAGACGAACAGACGGACGGAAAGGTGGACGGACGGACGGACGGACGGACGGACGGACGGACGGACAGACGGACGGACGGACGGACGGACACTGGACGGACGGACAGACGGACGGACGGGTGGACGACGGACGGACAGACGGACGACGGACGGATGGACGGATCGACGGACGGACAGACGGACGGATGGAGGGACGGACGGAAGGACGGATGGACAGACGGACGACGGACGGATGGACGGACAGACGGATGGACAGACTGACGGACGGACGGACAGACGGACGGATGGACGGACGGACGAACAGAGGGACGGACGGACTGACAGAGGGACGGACAGACGGACGGACAGACGGACGGACAGGCGGACGGACGGACACCGGACGGACGGACGGAAAGGGACGCCGGACGGAGGGACGGACACCGGACAGACGGACACCGGACGGACAGACGGACGGACAGACGGACGGACGGACGGACACCGGACGGACGGACGGACAGATGGACACCGGACGGACAGACGGACACCGGACGGATGGACAGACAGATGGACGGACGGACACGGGACGGACGGACACCGGACGGACGGACTGACGGACAGACGGACGGACGGACGGACGGACGGACGGACACCGGACGGACGGACCCCGCACGGACAGACACCGGACGCCGGACGGACACCGGACGGACGTGAGCATGAGACATTAAAGGCTTTCGCCTTAAAAGGAGTGGATTTTGCGCCGCTTGACGGGCCTCGGCCATTCTTACATGTCAGCAGTTGGCGCAAAGCAGAAAACAAGCGCTGGCCTAAAAGTTCGTACAATGCGCTAGGCATTTAAAAGAGAAAACATTGACAAAAGACATGGGTATCGTAATTGGCAGCAGTATTGTAAGTGAGTGCAAAATAATCCCTAAGATTGATACAATGTATGAAGACATGAAAGCACTTGATATTGCGGTAACACAGATTACTGAATAATGCTTTTGCGGATTGCAGCAAGAGACAATGTTTCGGCTGCCATAAAATGAGGTATTCAAGAATTTCGGCAATATATAACTAAACATAGAAAAACCATAGTTAGTTCTACACTTTGTAAATACAAAATACTTTGTACTCTGGGATCATATGATGAAAAGCGTAATGTAAGCGGAACAATTTTAAAAAGAAAAGAATGATTTGTGTGTGATTGTTTAATTAGGGCATTAAAATCTGTAGCCGTTTAATTTGTTTACAGGCACAAAATTACATTGTAAGAAGCCATACTCAGTGGGCGAATCGTAATACCCAATAATAATTACGCGGGACATTTTATTTTGCAGAGTTTGTAGTTTCAGTATGCTCGACAACGTTGTATGGTCTCACAATAGTCAGTTATTATGGAATGCTTAAGAAAATAGCCGTTGAGGCAAACGTGGATATGTTGTTCTAATCCCTTGGAAGAATATGGAAGAATATACACTAGGCTGTAGTTTTTCAAAAGGTTCGCGTGGCAAGCAGGTGGTCTACCACACAGCCACGTATGTGCTTGAAAATACAGTGAAAATAACTTCCTCTGCTTGGAAATGCAGTGAGAATAACTTTCATGTTTCGCAAACGCAAGCGTCCTTTATATTGGCGTCGCAATATAACATGTAATATCCCAGGAATATTGCGTGGTACAAGCGTACATTGCTATCGGGCGTCAGAATATGTGACTATCATAACGATTTCGTAGTTTAAAGCCGGCCATCCATGAAAACGGCACATACCTTACTGCGCGTATTCCCTTAACACAACGTAGTGGGTGCATAGCAAGTATGCACTAAGTGGATGAAGTAGGCACTCGGGACAGGATATCGCTATCGCGTTCTACTCTAAAAGGCGAAGATTAAGGGTCCCCCAATTTAAAAAAAAATAAATCAGGGCCACGCTCGCTAGTTGCATATCATCAGAAATTTGAGCAGTGGTATGTGCGGTGCTACATATGTACGTTTGACATGGCGTAATTATGTCGAGAACATATTTCACTGGCCGACTTTGAATATTGTGCGCACCAAAACGTTAACTTTCTACATATTGAAAAAAAAAACTCCGTTTCGTTCGTTAGTGCAAGAAATACGGATAGTATTAGTTTGTCGACCAGAAAACTAGAGATGCCAGGATTGAACTTACTGTGTTCGATCTCAGAGAAGAATAATTTAAATGCGTTAGCGAGATGCGAGCCGGATGTTTCATTGCCAAAAATGAGTTAACTTCTTATATGCCTGCAATGCGTGTTTCTATTTAAAAGCATATTTAGGTGCCTCCATTTTTCTTTTCGGTTTCTTCAAAAATGTTTATGGAATAAGATATTGTAATAAGCAGCTCTAGCTACGCTAATTTTCTATTCAAGCAGTTGCGTAGTGATTTGTACTCTGTTAGCACGTCTGCGTCTCTTGTTTTGATGAACATCGCAAACATCTTGTGTTTCTTTTAACACGAAAGTGTATTAGGCCGGGATCCACCACGGCTCCACTCACGTATTTCCGTCACGGATATCACGATCTAAATTGTACGCTAACAGATTGCGAAGAAAAAACAAGAAGAAAAAGTTCCGTCACCGGGCGTCGAACCTACGACCTCTCGCTCCGCAGCGCGCGGCGCGAAGCCACTAAGCCACAGGGTGTAAGTAAGCTTACTAACGGCGAGCTATTTATATACACCATATACCGTTGGTGGTCCTCAGAGATCGGCAACTTCAGCGAGTTTTCCTCATTACTAGCAATATGGTTAAGGTGGCGCGGAAGGCGCGCTCTAAAGGTCGTCGCCCCTCTCTTTGCGAAGCGCACGCGCCTGCACAGGGCGTGGTCTCTCTTGCGCGCGCGCTTATATCATGATTGGGGCGCTTTGTACGTCTTGTTCCTCCGCCGCAAGTTTGCTTTGAAGTTACGCCCCGCGACGGTGGTCTAGTGGTTATGGCGCTCGACTGCTAACCCGAAGGTCGCGGGATCGAATCCCGGCCGCGGCGGCTGCATTTTCGATGGAGGCGAAAATGTTTGAGGCCCGTGTACGTAGATTTAGGTGCACGTTAAAGAACCCCAGGTGGTCAAAATTTCCGGAGCCCACCACTACGGCGTATCTCATAATCATATCGTGGTTTTGGGACGTTGAACCCCAGATATTATTACGCTTTGAAGTTACATGGTTAAAGAGTCCACGAAGGTCACTTCGCTCGCCGCAGGCGCCGCGTTTACGAAAGGAGCGCGCTGCTCACACACGCATTAATAATTGTGACAATTGTTCGCTCTCGTCCTGTGTATACTTCTGCGTTCGTTTCGTGCGTTTTTCTTTGCGTTTGGGCAGCGCGCGTTTAGTGTCCAGCTGTGACAGTTAGTCCGCGCTAATCTGGTCTATAATAATTTCGTACGTACTTTCTGCTTGAGATTGCGCGCTGCAAGTTTCAGCTGCTTGCCGTTCTTCGCGCGACATTACAGTTTGTTGCTGTAGCATTCATTCCTTCGCCCTTGTGACGAAACAATGCACAATAAACGCTCAACTACCTCTGTGAAGACACGTTTCATTTTCGTGTTATACCGATTCCTATTAGCCTATAAATGGATCAGCCATGTTTTTTTTTCTTTTCCATCTGATAATCTTAATTTTTCAATGTTATTTCCCTGGCGGAGATACGTCGCTGAAGTCTTGGTGGTCCCCGGCACAAAACGCTTTAGTGTTAAAAAAAATGAAGTAGACTTTCACCAGTAGTGGTGAACACGTGTCTACAGGTGCACTCGCCTATGCGTCACAAATCAATACCACGGAGCAGTTAGTTGCCTACTCAACGGGCCACCGCAGAAACGGGAAATTTTGAAATTTTGGCCGAAAACCGGCTTTCGCACAAACATTTCTTGGAACGATGCTCCATACAGGGATGCAAAACCATACGCAGATATTTCCTACTTATTAACGCGATAGCGTTAGAGAGCTCGTTTCGCAGAAATTCCGGCGTCGGCGTCGGTGTCGGCGTCGGTGTCAGCGTTGGCGTCGTTGGTTGTGAGGGAAAAATCATCATCTTGTCCGTGACCGAAAAATCGAGAAAGATACAAATAAAATAAATAACAAAAATTTACGGGTACGAGTGAGGATCGAACTCGGGCTGTCTGCGTGGCAAGCAGGTGTGCTACCACACAGCCACGCCTCTGCTTGGAAATACAGTGAAAATAACTTCCTCTGCTTGGAGATGCAGTGAAAATAACTTTGATGCTTCGCAAACGCAAGCGTCCTTTATATAGGCGTCGCAATATAAGATGTAATATCCCAGGAATATTGCGTGGTACAAGCGTACATTGCCACCGGGCGTCAGAATATGCGACTATCATAGTAATTTCGTAGTTTAAAGCTGGCCACCCATTACAAACGGCACACACCTTACTGCACGTATTCCCTTAAAGGGGCCCTGCAACACTTTTCCAAGTAGCCATGGAATGGATTCACTAAAGGAGCTTATTGCCTCACGAATTCATTGCCGCAAAAATTTTTGGAATCCGTCCAGTACGAGTGGAGTTACAAAGATTTCTCGCACGCTGCAATTGCATTCTCTCTTCTCTCGTCCCGTCGAAAGCGCTGGAAGCTAAGCAGAGAGGGATGGCACGGGGAAAGAAAATACGTCACGCGCGCCTCGTGATCTTGAGCGCTTTTTCTCTTTCTTTTTTTTGTTCGAATACGCGAATTTTCATTGCAATCGCGCGCACGCGTGGACAAGTCGCGGCCTCCCGCGGCGGCCTCTGTAACTACCGAGCGCGCCATGCTCAAATCAGCCAATGGCTGATACAAAAAAATCTCTCGTCGGTGACGAGTGATTTTTGGGTACGCAACGTCATTTGTCGAGAGAAGAGAAAGCAATTTCTGGCTGACTTTGAGAATTTATTGTGAATTCCACGCCGCGTGCTGCGCTATAATATTTGGCTCGCGTGTTCTCGAGAGCCTGGACTACCGATCGGCAGCGTTTTCTGAGCATGCTCAAAAAGTGTTGCAGGGCCCCTTTAACACCACGTAGTGGGTGCATAGCAAGCATGCACTAAGTTCTTGAAGTACGCACTCGGGACAGGATATCGCTATCGCGTTCAACTCTTAAAGGCGAAGATTAAGGGTCGTACAATTTTTTTTCAAACTGCCGGAATACCTGGAAAAGGAAAAGGAAAACCATAAAGTGATGCCACATCTGAATGTCAGGCCTTACCTCCGTCATTCTTTCCTTTCTTACTGGTTCGTTTCCGCTTACCTTTTTCTAAGTCAGGGTAGCACACTGAATAATTACCTTCCAGTTAACTTGCCTGCCTTCAGGTTGACTTTAATTTCCCGTTTCCCCTTTTTTGAAAGGTTAGGTCTTATACTGATGAAACAGTACGTTCTTGCTGGTACTTATGTGCCACAATAACCACCATCTCATACGTCTCTGCCATGTAGACGCGAACTTGACCTCACTCCACCCGATTGACATTTCTACCTTGTCATTCAGAAATCTTTTTTTGTAAGCTCCTGCCAGGATAACGAAGCTAACAGTTATCATCTCTTAAGGATTTTGATGAAGATTGCGCTCATTCAAGGTATCGTAGAGAAAAATTCTGTGTTCAACTATTCTGTCCACGTTCACACCCGCTTTTCCAATTAAAAGCCCTATAGTATGAAAAAATATTCGCAATGAATCATGGGGTGAAAGCGCTCGAACAGCGTAAAACCTCCAGGTGAACCGAGGGAAGTATGTTGCATGACGATAAGGACAAATGTATGCTTACCGGCGTTTCTTTTGAGAGTGAAAATCCTCTACAGCATCGTAACACAATAGCTATGCAAACAATGAAAAGCAAGTTGTATGATCCTCCTCATGAAAAAAAATAACCAAAAAAAAATACGTCAGTTACTTTGACACATTAGCCTGCCTCCTTAATGGACCGAACCAGGACATTGAGCCGTAGAACTACGTGGTGACTTGCGGTATTGTGTACTGTCCGTTATCTGTATTACACACCTGTGTGTGCACTCTGGATAATGTAAAAGGCCGTTTCCGTCCTCTGGAACAAGAATGGCTTTACTAAATCCATTTTCATCCCGGCTTAAGAGAGCGGTCATCAAGAAAGTTGTTTCGGACATCCGATCTGCAGGTTAAGGGCTTGTGTATACGGGTCGTAAGAAGGAAACCAGATGGGGCGCCTTTAGAGTCTATGCCACCGGTATAGAGACTAGTAAACAAAGCGACTTGTACCATATCTTAGGAGCTATAGAAATACAATGAGAGGGCTTATACTTTCGTAAAAATTTGCTATAGATTTACGCCCCTGAACAAAAGTATACAGACCATTGCCATCGGCATACCTTTGCCTTATGCGCCGTCTAGTGGCGAGCCGTCTGCCGTCACGATCATTTCTCTGACAAATTCTATTAGAGTAATGCTCGTGGCATGTAGAAGATGCAATGCTCTCGACAGCTATTGCGTCAAAGAAATGCTCTAGACAGCAGACGGCTCACGACTAGAAGGTGTAGACTTTGAAAAGAACATAAAATAAAGTGGAGCTGCCTGTGCGACCGAGGTATAACTGTCTTAAACCAATTGAAATAAAATGAATAGAGCTGGTGCTAATGGTCTTGTTTAGTCTGAAAAAAATTTTTTCAAAAAAGAAAAATTAAACCATCTTTCGCTAAAGGGAACCATGTGTAGATGGGAAGCAGCGGGCGCTAACGCTTAGACTGGCGGCGGCGTTGACGGTGGCGCTCATCGCGGCGTTGCGCAGGAAATAGAGAGGTGACACGTACAGACATGTTTCAACGCATACGTTAGGCGCGCGTCAGGCGGCAGCTGCGGGTGCTGCGGCGAGCGCGCGGCAGGCGAGGGAGAGAGTGACGTCAGCGCGCACTGCGAGGGGAGCGTGACGTCAACGCGCAGCTGCGGCGTGACCTACTTGGCACCGCTTCAACACCTGCGGCGAGGGGAGCGCGTTGCGGCGCGTTCGTACGGACGCACGGAGGGACAGCGTTACACAGGCTAGTCAAAGAGCTGCTTCGCATCTAAAAAAACGCCAGGCCTGCGTTGAAAAGTGCAGCACAGTCAAAGCGAAAGCTGGATGAGCGCCTTTCTAGAACCGTTGCAAAGTCTCTTGGGGCTACAAATACAAGTACGCTTCCAAGATACCCACTACTCCCTTAATTGTTTCGGTGGCTGATGACGACGAAGAATTATGACTGAGGCCTTTGTAATGGGGTGGAAGCATTCAATGACCCACTTGTTCCGCATTTTATATTGCGTGATGCCTGGTCACACAATTTGCATTCTGTGACGCCCTGTGGTTATTTCACTCTTCTAACACGCTATTTTACTCATGTTAACGCGGTTCCTTCCTGACATAACGCTTGAATAGGATTTTTGTGCGCAGTAGTTTCGAGAAAAAATAAAGAGCCGATGTGGCTCTGGGGTAGAATACTGGGCTGCCCCGGAGAGGACCTAGCTTCGAACCCCGTTTCTTCCTGGAAATTTTCCAGATTAAGCTTCTTTTTTTCTTATTTCCGCGTAATGGCGGTTACTGACACCAGCGGCGGCAGTGGTGGCGGTGGCAGACAACTACGGCGCCCTTGTTGTGATCTCATAACAGCTTTCGCTGTAAAAATGCTACCGTCTAACACCAACGCAGCCATGGCAACGGACCCAGACAACGGGAACTGATTGGCTTATATGGGTTGCATTATTTTCGTTTTGTTCTTGACTGACAGATTTTGTTTCTTGTTTTCTTCATTTCGTTTTCTCCGCGATGGTTTCTTCTCCACTGCTCTGCCTTCTCCTTGACTGCTCCGTGGGTTTGTCCCACGGAGCAGTCTCCCCTTTATCACCCTCTTCCCTTGAAGACCATCGAAGTCGGGGAATAGGGCTAAGATGTCAGCCCGGGACCACAGCATGCTGACCTAAGGTTGCCGCCCACTGTGGACGACACCACCGTCGGTTCACTCCACTGAATAAAGCCTATTCTTCCTCGAAGTTTGCAACTCTTTACATTTGCGTCAGTCAGGTTGGCAGTTGACCTTCGCATGCTTTAGTCACATTTGTGACAGACTGAGAACTTTGGTTACAAGACAGAGAGAAGACAGATCTTTCTGTACTAAACTATAATTCAGAACCTTCACTCTCGCTTATTATTATTAGTGTTTTTAATATTATCTGATCTGCTATAGATAGACAAACCAATGGAACAACTAATAAATAGTAATAGTGATCTTGATCATGTCAACACATTTGACAGGAATAGTTCTTGTTTTTCTTGCGTACCGTTATAATATAGCATTGATACAGATCACGCCAGATATAGACTGCGACAACATTATGCCGCCTTTTCAAAAGGTAGTGTGTCGTTAGAGTAAACATCTGGCTTTGTCGTCGGCGACCGATAAGGCATTCAGAAACAGAGGCAGCCTGCACGTACGCCTTTCTTATTGCGGGACGAAGAAAAATATGCATGGAGCGTGACACGAGTTCTCGTCCTGTCTTCATACTTCTTCGCTTGTCTGAGTCACCCCGTACAGTAGACAGCTCTACCAAAGGCTTCATCAGCCTTGCGACAATACCACCAGTCTACAACGCCGGCGCATTTCCCTTACAAGGTATGTACATTGTCTGCGCAATTTTTGGTCTCTAAGTAACCCTCGCTACATTACCGCGTCTGTCTTGACATACAAAAACCCAATATCCAGAGAAAGATCTTGTAATGGTGTGTGCTTTTTCACGCGTGTGAATTATTTTATTGTAGGTACACACTTCATATCCGGGTATCGGTCAGCAGCGACTCAATACCGCGCCGAAGAAATATGCATAAGAAGACTTTTTTTTACGGCCGAGGTGACTTGTTTTCGAAGGCCGATGGTAGTTGATAATGTTAGCGTCATTTTCATGCGATATGTCTGCATACACATGCCATCTTGATGTCAACACATGCTACTTTGCCGAGAGTTGTCGGAAAGAGGGCGCGCTCCCGGCGCTGCGTCAACACTGACGTACGAGCGTGAGAAACGAAGCGTGACAGCGTAAGTATGACACCAGCACACGGGCTTCGCTACACAGATAAAACAGGAAAGCCGAGGTCGCGACGTCGGGCAGGGACCATACGCCTAACGCCGCTCGGGCCCAGAGGGCCCTCGGAAAAATAGCATTGAAAAATGTCTCGTAGTCGTGACGACTGGGAAGCCGAACGGCAGCCCGACGCCTGATGTTTTTTCGTAGAGCAGAGATAGCCTCGAGGGAAAGATAATGTGGGAGAACAACGATGTCCTCTTTTTCGCTCTGTGTGTGCCTCTGGCGACTCTCTGCGACTACAATGCCTCGCCGCTCTTGCTTGGTTGTTACAGCAGCCTCTAGAAAGCGTTCGGACTGGCTTTGCTATTCGAGACACCTCTGCAGGAGATAAATAACATGTAGATAAAAATAACGAAAATAAAGTAGACAAATATATATATATATATATATATATATATATATATATATATATATATATATATATATATAGTAATGTAAATTGTAAACCTGCCGGTCCCTGCCGGTGGCAAGTTATCTTTTCGTCCACTTTCATTTCTTCACATTTACATTACAATTACTTCTAATAGCTTTCCCTATACTTTCCTTGGCATCTTTGTCTGTTAGCTCCCATTAATACTGTGTCTAACAAAGCAAACGAGCCCTTATGTTTACAATTCTTTCCTTCATTCATAACGAGGGTCTCGTTCTGGCAGACTTGATGCCTTCAGGTGGTATGCGAGGGATAATTAGTCAGGTGGCCGCTCGTGATAAGATCACGTACTACGTGAAGCCTACAGGCAGAAAAGTGTTCCACACTCGCCGTAAGGGCAACAGGCGGCGCTGACTGACGCTCCCACGTTTAAGTACACATATATTCCCTATAAAGTGGACGGGGGGATGACCGCCACCGTAGCTCAGTGGTAGATCATCGGACGCGTTATTCGAAGGCCGCAGGTTCGATCCCTGCCGGTGGCAAGTTATCTTTTCGTCCACTTTCCTTTCTTGACATTTACATTACAATTACTTCTAATAGCTTTCCCTATACTTTCCTTGGCATCTTTGTCTGTTAGCTCCCATTAATACTGTGTCTAACAAAGCAAACGAGCCCTTAAGTTTACAATTCTTTCCTTCATTCATAACGAGGGTCTCGTTCTGGCAGACTTGATGCCTTCAGGTGGTATGCGAGGGATAATTAGTCAGCTGCCCGCTCGTAATAAGATCATGTACTACGTGACGCCTACAGGCAAAAAAGTGTTCCACACTCGCCGTAAGGGCAACAGGCGGCGCTGACTGACGCTCCCACGTTTAAGTACACATATATTCCCTACAAAGTGGACGGGGGGCATGGCCGCCACCGTAGCTCAGTGGTAGATCATCGGACGCGTTATTCGAAGGCCGCAGGTTCGATCCCTGCCGGTGGCAAGTTATCTTTTCGTCCACTTTCCTTTCTTGACATTTACATTACAATTACTTCTAATAGCTTTCCCTATACTTTCCTTGGCATCTTTGTCTGTTAGCTCCCATTAATACTGTGTCTAACAAAGCAAACGAGCCCTTATGTTTACAATTCTTTCCTTCATTCATAACGAGGGTCTCGTTCTGGCAGACTTGATGCCTTCAGGTGGTATGCGAGGGATAATTAGTCAGCTGCCCGCTCGTAATAAGATCACGTACTACGTGAAGCCTACAGGCAGAAAAGTGTTCCACACTCGCCGTAAGGGCAACAGGCGGTGCTGACTGACGCTCCCACGTTTAAGTACACTTATATTCCCTATAAAGTGGACGGGGGGATGACCGCCACCGTAGCTCAGTGGTAGATCATCGGACGCGTTATTCGAAGGCCGCAGGTTCGATCCCTGCCGGTGGCAAGTTATCTTTTCGTCCACTTTCCTTTCTTGACATTTACATTACAATTACTTCTAATAGCTTTCCCTATACTTTCCTTGGCATCTTTGTCTGTTAGCTCCCATTATTACTGTGTCTAACAAAGCAAACGAGCCCTTAAGTTTACAATTCTTTCCTTCATTCATAACGAGGGTCTCGTTCTGGCAGACTTGATGCCTTCAGGTGGTATGCGAGGGATAATTAGTCAGCTGCCCGCTCGTAATAAGATCATGTACTACGTGACGCCTACAGGCAAAAAAGTGTTCCACACTCGCCGTAAGGGCAACAGGCGGCGCTGACTGACGCTCCCACGTTTAAGTACACATATATTCCCTATAAAGTGGACGGGGGGATGGCCGCCACCGTAGCTCAGTGGTAGAGCATCGGACGCGTTATTCGAAGGTCGCAGGTTCGGTCCCTATATGTATATATATATATATATATATATAGATATATTGCTGACCTATCTATCTAATGGCGAGATTGGGCAATGTACTCCCGGTCATCTCTTTCGTTATTCTCAAAGAAAAATAGTTGTGCGAGAACTTGCGCCGAGGTCACACTTAAACTATGCTATGTGCTATTCATGTCCTCATCTATTTCCAATATAGGGAGTTTTGCCATCCGGCTCTTAGCTCTCTCCTAAATTTTCTTCTCAGCTTTTTTTTCTCCATACGGCTGACAATGATGCTATTTTTGGCGCAACTGTTTTTTGCCAAAATCAAGCGCAAAACAGTAGCTAAAGTGGATAATTCACACTGAGAAAAGAAAACCGGCAGATCCCACGCATTGTGTGAATCGATGTAATGCGAAGCAGCCAGCAAGGAGCAAATCACACCGCGCATAACATGCATGTCATGATTTACACGTTAAGACCTGTCATTTATGTTCACGTCGCGCAATACCAATTTTGGTGAATACCAAGCTAGCGAGCTGGGCGCAAGTGCACCATGAGCGTGACATGTAAATCACGTTGTACACGGCATGCATGTCGTGATTTTCATGTTACCACCTGCCATCTATGTTTGTCATACAGTCACGTCGCGCAGTAACCATTTCGGCGTACATGAAGCTAGCCAAAACGGCCGCGAGCGCGTCATGAGCGTAGCATGCAAGTCATGTTGAACATGACATGTCATGATTTCCATATTACGCCTTCTTATATGTGTTCGTCATAGAGTCACCTCACGCAATACTAAATTTGGTGTATATCAAGCTACCGACATGTGATGAATACACTAAATATGCACTGTGTCCTATCTGCAAGAATACAAGAGCCCAACAGCTTGAACAAAACGTTTGTGAGGTTGGAACTCTGCAGCGGTACATTCTCTAGGTACTGTACTTCCATTTACCTACAGATTAACATGTACAATGGCAACGGAATCAATTTTGTTTCGCCATTTCCGATTTTTTCCGAAGAAAAAAATTGTACGGACATTTCAGCTTGACAATTATCAATTTATTTCCTATAACCATATAGACATGGTTAGAAGCACGACCACTGCACCTTCTATACAGAAAAAATAAAGGCCACCGAAAGGCCAATCCTCCTGAGTGTCCATAAGTTTTGTTATACTTAGGACATCAGCCTTCGAACAGGTCAAAAAGACCCTAGCCTTCATAGTTCCAACATTGTTGAAAACTTTGTCCTTTGTTACGAACCCTTAATAGTGCTGTATGAGCTTAAAACTAAATGATTTAGGGAAGCGCATATATTCTGGACATTTATGGATATCAGACACGAACAGAGCGCACAGCTGAGATAAACAATGAGCTGTTAATTAAATGGATCCCCGATGTAAAATGTGTAGTTTCAGATTTCTGGTTGCTAAATTACACCTTAGGCAGAAAGACAGCGAATTCACCTCCACGGCATCAATATCCACAACTGGACGGCGCTCATGAAAATTGTTGCACAATGCATTACACGATAGGACCTGCACAAAAAGGAAGCACCATGCTAGCGTATACTTTTCTTTGAAAGTGAATTGCACATATTGTGGTCTCCATAGAATTAGGCATCTTGCGAAAGCATCTTCTCGCCAGAGCGAGCCCCCAGGTTCGCACGTACACATTGTGTCGAACCCAGTGGTTCCTGTCGTATGCAAACGAACATATTTTTATAGTTATGTAGCAAATCAAACGAAAAACCTGCGACCCTATTTTGACACAAGCTTTTTTTTCGTAAGATGCGTTACTTCGTCATCTGTATATTATTGTTTCAATGATGTATATCATGGTTCAAAAATGAGCCCGCTGAGATGCGTGGTTGATGCCAGCACATGAGCCAGAGGTACGGTAAAGACGCAGTACACGGTCAGTACATAAACACACGCGGAGCGCCATTGCGCCCAAGCCGCGAGCGAATGGCCAGATGACAACAAGCACCCCATCGAGGTCCTTCTCGAGTGCCAATTTGCATTGTTTCATTGTCGGGTTAGATGCAATGCCACTGCGCAAGTACGTCGCGAGGCGTTGCCATGTTCCCGGCTAAGCGCGCTTAGAAACTACCGAGAGCAGATATCTGCCCAAAACTAGGCTCACGCCTTATAGGCGGCCTAGCAAACCTGCTAAATACGCGTTGTTTTAGATGTGAAGAATCTTATGGCGAAGCTTAATCCGGTGGTGGTGGTGGTGGTGGTGTGCCGCGTGACCACCCTTACTGCGCATGTGCAAACCCTTTCAAAATAATAAAAATAAAAAACCTCCTCTCCCTCCTCTTGGCATCCCTCCCCGCGGCAACCACACCCTCACTGCGCATGCGCCTCCTCTCCTCTTTCCTCTCCTACGCTCTCCCCTCTCTCCTCTACGCATCCCTGCCCGCGGCGTCCACACTCTCACTGCGCATGCGCGTCCCCCCCCCTCTCTCTCTCCTCTCCTACGCTCTCCCCTCTCTCGCCTCGCGACGCGGACGCAGGCAGCGTCTGCTACCGAGTTTCTTGGTTGAAAAAAAATCACAGCATATCCGCGGAGGGAATGATGATGAGTGGGCGAAGCTCCGGAGGTACATCATCAAAGACGTGATGGTGGTTGGTTGCATGTGGTCAAACGATATGCATGTGTTGTATGGCATCACAATCGTCATCGTCATCAGCGTCATCGTTATGACGCATAGTGGGTACATTCCATGTGGTGTGCCGTGATGGCAGCGTCATCGTCATCACACAGGAAGATACTGCTGGTTACGCTGGTGGCTACTACGTACTACAAACTACAAGGGACGCACGACCCACGGCAAAGACGTGATGGTGGTTGGTTGCATGTAGTCCAACGATGTGCATGTGAGACCATATCGCGATGCCATGTGTTGTATGGCATCGCGATCATCATCGTCATCACGGCACAACACATTCCATGTGGTGTGCCGTGATGGCAGCGTCATCGTCATCACGCAGGTGGCTACTACAAACGTCGGACGCACGACCCACGGCATAAGGAGTTTCGCCCCTAAAAACCTACTGCTCGCGCTGCACAACCGTTCACTGGCCACCCCGTATATATGGCACTGGATCTTGACCTGCATGGTGGTGCCGGTGGGAGATTTCTCCTGTGCGTTATTGAACAATAAAAATTCGCAGCGTGCGCGTTAACTAAAAGCGGACTGCGGGTCTCCGTGTCCAGTTGGAGTCTTCTGTCTCTCATTGCCCATTAGCAGCGATTGGCATGTTCCAGTAGGAAACACCGCTCCATCACTGCACGCTTTGCGCCTCCCCAGTTTTCTCTCCTGCGCAACGCTGCGATGAGCGCCAGCGTCAACGCCACCGCCAGTGTAGCGTTAGCGCCCGCTGCTTCACATCTACACATGGTTCCCTTCAGCGGGAGATGGTGTAATTTTTGAAGCCAGCTTTTGCCCTCCAATGATATCGGAAACGGAAAACCCAGCTTTTTTGGACGCATACACAAGAAAAGGAGACGACAGACACACGCTGGGACTAGCAACCGTTGCTAGTCCCAGCGTGTGTCTGTCGTCTCCTTTTCTTGTGTATGCGTCCAAAAAGCTGGGTTTTCCGTTTCCAAGTATGTACCAACAGGCCCAGCAACACATTCTTCTGTGATCTCGGAAACATCCTCTTTTCTGGTAAAACCCATTTAGAGTGGCTTTGATCTGTTAGTGTAAATGCTACGTTAATTATAAAATATGAGATCGTTGTGTCCCGATGAAATAACACATGGAGACGAATATTGGGGGGACTTACTATCCAATAACATTGGTCAAGAATTCGAGGCTCCCTGAGAAGAACTAGCAACAAAAAAGACCCACTTCGAGCAGTATTAGACCCGAAAAAAGTTGCCACATTAAACTCGTCGGGCGTTCGAGGAAAACGCTCCCTAAAAAAAATCACGCCATATCCACGAAGTGAATGATGATGAGTGGGCGAAGCTCCGGAGGTAATCTGGTAAACCGTCCATCCCCGTAAATTTTGCCCACTCGATCATCATACAAAGACTTGACACACAAATGCGGGGGTGTGGTGTGATTATGAACGTTTGTTGTCGGCGTTGCCGTTTTCATCCATGGCGGAAAGAGAATGTGTGGTCTGGAACGCGCTTATACTTCATGGTCATCAGCATCATCGTCATCGTCATCACGTGTAGTGGGTACATTCCACTATATTAGAACGCGCTTGGTCATCAGGCGTCATCGTTATCTTTATCACGTGGAGTGGGTACATTCCACTATACGTGCCTACCTACTTACTACTACTACTACTACTACTACTACTACTACTACTACTACTACTAATACAGAGGAGGGACAGACCCACACCCTAAGGATCTTCGCGCCTAAAAGATGGCGGCTATGGCCGACATCTTTTTAGCAGTTGTTCTGTGTACGAATACAACCGATGAGCGAAGCTCATCGGTTGTATTCGTACACGGAACAACTGCTAGTTTTTCAGGGTGCGCTCGCGGAAATGAGACACAAGTGACCAACGGATGGAAGAAAGAGCTCCCACCTCTTGTCATGCGCGTTTCAAAAAAATTACACCATCTCCCGCTAAAGGGAACCATGTGTAGATGTGAAGCAGCGGGCGCCAACGCTTACACTGGCGGCGGCGTTGACGCTGGCGCTCATCGCAGCGTTGCACAGGAGAGAAAACTGGGGGAGGCACAAAGCAGGCAGTGATGGAGCAGTGTTTCCTACTGGAACATGCAAATCGCTGCTAATGGGCAATGAGAGACAGAAGACTCCGACTGGACACCGAGACCCGCAATCTGCTTTTAGTTAACGCGCACGCTGCGAATTTTTGTTGTTCAACAGCGCACAGGAGAAATCTCCCACCGGCACCACCTTGGAGGTCAAGATCCATTGCCATATATACGGGGTGGCCAGTGAACGGTTGTGCAGCGCGAGCAGTCGGTTTTTTCGACCAAAAAACTCGCTAGCAGACGTTGCCTGCGTCGGCGTCGCGAGGCGAGAGAGGGGGGAGCGTAGGAGAGGAGAGAGAGGGGGGTGACACGCATGCGCAGTGGGGAGTGTAGACGCCGCGGGCAGGGATGCCTAGAGGTGAGAGGGGGGGAGTGTAAGAGGGGAGAGAGGAGGGGAGGCGCATGCGCAGTGAGGGTGTGGTTGACGCGGGGAGGGATGCCTAGAGGGGGGAGTGGAGGTTTTTTATTTGTATTTTTTTAGGGGGTTTGCGCATGCGCAGTAAGGGGTGGGCACGCGGCACACCACCACCACCACCACCGGATTAAGCTTCGCCATAAGATGCTTCACATCTAAAAGTCCGGTGGCAGCCAACGCTTTTAGCACAAAGACAACATTGCAAGACACGACATCAGCCAGAACATGTTGCGTGATATTCTTTACCTAATAGCGTTTCGATCATTAAGCGAAAGGAACCTTGTCACTCCAGATGGCTAAGCAACTAATACATGGGCGCGTGATAAGTCCGTCAACTGCATGCGAGCACTAAGGGTAATACAAAAACATTAGAAATTTTGCAGAAATTTTGGGATCTCTCACTTCTTACTGACACTGTTTTTGTATACGAGTGTTAACATAACTTGTCAGTGCGCACCGTCAGTAAAAAACACAACTAATGCATAACGAAACTTTTCTTACCGAGTCCGGCGATCCTGCTGTGACCGCTGGATCTACGATCACTGTAGGCACATTCAATGCGCTTCTCATTCATGTAGACGTGACACACCACCCTGTTCTGCTTGCGGTCGCATTGCTTCTCATTGCACCAGCCACGCAAAACTGGAAATGTCGCCGTGCTTGACCGACATCGCAAAAGTACTGTACTGCGCACATAGAAAGAATATTCCTTTTAGAAGGTGTGCTATGAGCGCGGAGTGGATTGTCTGGTGATCGGTCTCCGTCGCTGCTATTTCTGAGACATGCTATATTTGCGGTGATTGTTGAGAGCGAAAATTAGTGCGTATAACGTTATTAACTACATTATAAACAACACGTTGTCGAAACACTTTTTCTCACTGCAAACCGGGAAGATGTAGAGTCATCTTCCTTGCCTCACGATACTGAAACAAAATTTTTGTTCTCCTTTTTTTTTTAAAGTGCTGTGAATAAGGTTGTCGATATGCTGCCATAGGAGTGTCAAACAAGGATAGCGCTATGCGCACGAGCTGTGATCGTTATTGCAGCGTGCTACAAAATGCACCCCGTCTCGCTGGACCTGTCGTGCCTTGATAGACTTTATCGGAAAACAGTGCACGAAGACCCATTCGCAAAATAGCGCGAGTGGGTAGAAAACAACACACGAAACAAGGTACAGAAGCTGACACCACACGCGTTTTCACAACACCGCGAACGTTGCGGTAGGCCGGCCTCTGATTGCAACGGCCGTCTGCGGATGCCATTCCTCCAACACCACCTTCGCGCGACTTGCTCCTAGCAGTAGACAAAACACTTGGGACTATTCTAGTACGCAAGCAACAAGCTGTTTTGGTGCAGTTGGGTTGCGCACGCTCTTTGAACTAAACGTTCTTTCCTGATCGTCCTAGTCGAATGTGGGACCCTCGCCCTCATTTTCCATAATGACGCAAAAGCTTAAACATATACTGCGCAGACTCGGTAGGTTCTAAAGGTTACCGTTAGAGGTATAGGGCTACACGGGCAATATACTGCCGCACGCGTTTCTCGTTTCGATTTTGCTGTATTCGGTTTACACAGACAAAGGCTGTCAGCAATGCTCGGCGCAGACTCCGCCTCAGTGTTCGAGAAACTTCGCGATTGTTGTAGATCGCTATGTTAAGATTGCGCGCAGGACCCGAACAGTCAAGCCTATTTCAAAGCTTGCGCGACCACCAGTGATAAGGCAGGAAAGTGTGATGCGTGACGTATGACCCAACGATGATCAGTTTATCGACGGCAGACGCTCACTTCCCGTTTCCGCGACATAAGTTCGGTCAAATAAAGAGTTTCATCTTGGACACGGCGCCTGCTGCCTTCGTTCACGTCACGACCCCATGGCAATACTTTTAATTTTAGAATGTGACCTTTATATAGTATGCGTGTAAACCTTCGAACCTCGGTAAGACAAAAAACATAAAAAGGTCGAGCTGTTTATCCTTAAAGATGACGGTTAAATTCTTGTAAATATATTCATAAAAGTTACAAGGTTAAGAGTAGAACTGAGGTCTGACGCTATTTGTGACGCGCTCGCATCGTGTTCCCTGTCATAGTGGTCACGACTGTACAAATCGGATGTAGCTAAGAGGGTGTCCTGTCCATCCGGTTACGTGCAATCATTTTACTATGAAGACAACGTGTAGCGTCCGTCGGCGCAGCCATTTATTTAATGAATGAACAGTGGACCCGAGTTTCCTAGTCGATTCCCTAATCCACTAACGGTGTCATTACTAGACATTGTATCCCTCAGTGACTGGCAGTGATTAACGGCACTCTCGATGACTTCGTGATTACCGCACCGTTGAAATCTATTCAAGCCTTGTATGTGCGCGCCTTTCGCCCCCATCAGGAAACTTTACTACAAGTTTAGATGGTGCGTTGTCATTAGAGCAAAGTGAAACTTCGCAAGCACAGCACTCGAACATGAAGATGCCGAGGAACCCGCTTTCTCGCTCACCACATTTTTTTTTGTTTCGGAATGACGGCCTTCATCAATGCCACCATGAGCGCCTCACACTGCGGGTATCATTGCTTATTTTTAATTATTTAACTAGCTTAATTACCTGCAGTAATTCAGTTCTGACTAGCTTATCGACGAACATCTTCAATTATTGACCAAGCGACATAAAGATGGGTATGGGTACGGCATAAGGTTTTGAAGATAATAATATCTGGGGTATTACGTCTCCAAACCACGATATGATCATGAGAGACGCCGTAGTGGAGGGCTCCCGGAATTTAGACCATGTGGTGTTCTTTAACATGCACTGACATCTCACGGTACGCGTTCCTCTACCATTTCGCCCCCATCGAAATGCGACCGCCGCCGCCGGGATCGAATCCGCGACCTTCGGGTTAGCAGCAGAGCACTGTAGCCGCTGTTCCACCGAGGCGGACGGTTTTGAAGATCGTTAAATCAGGTTCCACCCAGGCGGCCTTTCGATAACGTGCTCCTATGGCAAGTGATGAACAGGTTTTGATTACCATGCGTATGAACAATGATATTGAGCATTTGCCAACTACATTGTTATTCTCTCCACCATTTTTTCTTCGCTTCGAAGCATCCCTTCATACACTCAGGTTCCGTGTCATTCCAGGTACGTATTCAACACTTTTCGCGTAATAATTTTTTTATTAATTCAAATAAATCTGCAATGCTACCATTCGCCGAATGAATTGTCTAAGTTCTCGGAATCGCTCTTGTTGACGTCGCACATACACGTACATTATTGTAACTCATGCTTGTCATTTGCTCAATTTTTTTGTACATTGATGTGGGCGCGCCCTGATGAAGGCGTACTTGTGCTTGTGGACAGTGAAGTGAGCATCAACTTATGCGTAATAAGCCACCAGAAGTTACAAGTTGCAGTTGCCCCGTAATTCCCCCCACTCTGATAATTTTATTGCAAAACAGATAAAGTACGAGGCACTGCTATGTCATGATCAGTTCTTTACACTTTCATGTGAAAGCGTGAACTTCTTAAAACGTAATGTATTAATTTATTTAGCAAAGAACAGTGTAAATTTCAGTGTTTGCTCACAAAAAGAAGAGCTGCAAGAAATACGAGCCTGTTGGTTTTCGATATTTAGAAATTGAGATTCTCGGAGCAAAATCCAGGAATCACAAGAAGCGCAGCCTGTATCACTACATACTTCTTTCCGCTTCAAGCAACTCCAGCTCAATGTACGTTCTTTTTTTTAAATGTGAAGCGTTTCTTAACGAACCCTAAGCACTTTGTGCGTATCTATCTATCTATCTATCTATCTATCTATCTATCTATCTATCTATCTATCTATCTATCTATCTATCTATCTATCTATCTATCTATCTATATATCTATCTATCTATATATCTATCTATCTAGCCGCCTTCGTCTGACTGCACTCGTGATGGCGTCCTGAATTTGGTGTTGAATAAAATTCGCATGAGAAGGCAAGAGGGTTCGACGAATATGACTGTTTGGTCATGACATAAATAACGTGAAAATCTTGTCGGTTACGTCCTCAAACCTTTTCTTCAGGTACGTGTGGCACACACCCGTATACCACGCGCCGTGGTATGCGGGCACAGTTTATATCTTGCCTGGAACGGTAAGTGACTTTGGTAATTTAAAGCTCAGTGCATTGAAAATCAGGCATCGGCAGCGTTGATCCGACGGCTCAAAATAATCAAAAACATGATCCCAGTAGGAACCGGACCCAAGAATTCTGCGTGTCAGTCAGGTATTCTACCAAAGAGGCACGCTAGGTTCTGAAACTGCTTTCGAAAACACTGTTTACAGGCGTGATCTCGGGCCAACGTCAATTGTGTTTGCTGTGCTGGCTGTCGAATTCTATCGCAAAGCAATAAACACTATATATGTACTACTATGATTGAGACGTCATATTGCGTCAACGTCAGTCAGGGACATTTAAAATGTACAGCGCCATCTGTCGACAATACCATAAGCTCGATCAACCATGTTTTGTTGCACACGAAAACGAAGCCAGCCTCATATCGCAGCCTTTCAGGTGCTTCCAGCTGATTTTTTATCTTTATTCCCAGTGCTTCGTGCGCTGTTCAGGCAACGAGGCAGCTCTGCAATGCCGGAAACAAGATCGCACTAATTTTAATCCAATTTAACAGTTACCAGAACGAAGAAGACGAATGTACCTACACGAACTTCATTAGTGAAGAAGAGCTGCTCCCTGTTTAGGTTCTGAACTGACTGGCTCGCGCAGAAGCGCTCTTAAAACTCAGTTCTTATTTCTCCGTGCAATTTAGTTGCTCGCCTGTAACATGAGCTAGACTTGCAGAACAATATATTACGATTACGATATATGCACTTTAAAAGAGACCGCCGACGTCGCACACGCGCGAGAGAGCATGATCGACCAATATTAGGTTGTCCGTGTTGCAGATCGATGAAAGCAGTAATTTACGTGTATAAGTGTGTGTAAGCATTGGTAAAGACGCTGCTGCAGGCGCCCGTGGTAAATCAATTGCAGCCTCGATCGCGGCGCAAAGATCCCTACAGGCATCTCTTTGCAAGCTTTTTAAGGCACCGTGCGCCCAAATAGGTCGTGCACACGCCGCATATGCCTTCCGCTTTACACCACATTACCCATTTCCTTTTATTTCCCTTTTGCTTTCTTCGGTCAGCGTGCGCTGCGAACACAAAGCTAAGAGTTACGGAGCCGTAAAGTAAATGCAGCTGTTTGTTCGGTAGATCATCGCACTCATCTTTGCAATAGCGCGCGACGTGCGATAATGCACCACTCTGTGGCACGCGAAAGCAAGGAGCGCAATATTGTAAAAATATATGTCAATGAACGTAGACGTATAGCGTTCAAGAAAGCCATAAAGAAGCCATTAAATCCGCGCGTTCAAGAAAGCCATTAAATCCGCGCGATACATTCCCTAAAACTTGGTAGAATAACACCTGATCACAAAAAAGGTGATCGTGAACTGCTCAGTAACTACAGGCCCATTTGTATTCTGCCATTTTTTAGCAAGATAATTGAGCGTCTTATGCATACACGATTAGTGTCCTATCTAACGAAGTTTAGTCTATTATCATCTAAACAGTATGGCTTTCGGCCTGGCTATTCCACTGAGCTTGCGCTTCTAACCCTCACCGATAAAATAAAAAAAGGCAATCGACCAAGGCTTTTTGGTTGGTGGCGTATTTATAGATTTAACAAAAGCGTTTGACACGATTAATCACAACATTCTTATATATAAACTTGAATCGTATGGCATAACAGGCCTACCACTTCAATTTATTTCAAGCTATTTATCTAATCGTACTCAAGTTGTTCAGATTGACGGTAAAGTTTCAGCTGCTAAGAAAGTAAATCAAGGTGTTCCTCAGGGCTCGATCCTTGGCCCACTGCTCTTTTTGCTATTTATTAATGATGTACCTAATATTTTGACTGCTACGGACTGTATCTTATATGCAGATGACACGACCATTTTTACTTGCGCTAATGATATCGATGACCTACAACAAAAAATTAACGTTGATCTACATAACATAAGTTCATGGTGTCGAAAGAACATGTTAAGAATTAATCCATCGAAAACCGTTTTCATGGTCTTTCATTCCCAACCGACAGTACTTACAAAATCTATATGTGTACTTCTGGATGATAACTTAATACCAATGTCTGATAGCACAAAGTTTTTTGGTGTAGTTCTCGACAGGCATATGAAGTTCAATCTTCATGCGCAATCACTCATTCGCAAGATAACCTTTGGAATACGCGCCATAATCAAAACTCGTTCATATTTTCAGCCACACATCATCCATTCCCTTTATCACGCGCATATTCATAGCCATCTATCTTATTGCATATCAGCTTGGGGCAACACATATTTCACCCACCTCAACCAACTTCAACGCATGCAAAATCAAGCACTTCGTCTCATGACATTCAGCCATTTCTTAACCAATGCAACTACACTTTATCACAATTTAAATATCCATCCTCTTCATAACCTCTTTCAGCTGAAGTTATCAATTGTGATGTATATGCTTTTTCGTGGTATTGTACATATTGATGGCATTGTCGTGGAAAGCTTTGTAAATAACAACGTTTCTAGGTTTTCTCAGCTTGATAATCGTCTTCTGCCTAAGGTTCGCACGAACTACGGTAGGTTCACCACCACGTTTACGGGAATCAAGCTGTGGAATTCCCTTCCTTACATAATTAAATCATCAACCACAGTACATGCATTCAAAAACCAAGTAAAGAAATACTTTTTGCAACAACTGTTTTCATCCTAGCAACTGATTTTTGTTTGGTACATGTTATATTGCTCTTTTGTTTTGTATTGTAATTTGCGATTGTTTTTTTCAATGTTACCTTTTTCTTTTTGTCTGTTACACATATACGCATATTTGCTTTCGGATTTTTTTTTTCGCGCTGTTCATTTTTCTTTCTACCGAAGATAATGTAACCACTGATTGATGTATATCTTCTGTCCCGTTCACATCATGTATGGGAGCCCCCCGAGAGTTTTTAACTTTGGGGCTCCTTGTGTATTACCAATTTTGTACGAACTTTACTGGAAAATAATATCGTTGATGTTGAATAAACTTGAACTTGAACAATGCATTATAAACAACCAGGATGCACTAGAAGAGCGCTACTGGTGCCGTTTTATTTGTATAAACTCGGAACGCGCGATCAATATTTGCTTGGTTTACGGCGCACCGCTGATGCACATGTCCGTGCCTTGTTTATTTTGAAAAAGCTACGACACACGCTACTGCAGATGCTGTAGAAATACCAGTGTCTAAAGAAGTGAGCCGATGAATGCAGCACAGTGTTCCACAGGTCACGCAGAAACAACGTGTGGTTGATATGGGACAGGTGTTTATGACGCGAGCATAAAATCGCAGTGGGAAATCTAATGGTGGCGCAATGTTATCTTTGAAGTTTGACAGTCACATCTCCTCTGCGACGAAGATTTCTTGATCGTCAACTTCAGATCGGAAGCCCACGCGACTAGAACCAGAAGTTTTGTTTTACGAAGTGGTGCGCCTCTTGGAGTTGCTGTCCGGAGGATTTTATAAGCGCGCAGAGCTCCCATATTGAGTTCTAGTGAATCTGTGGCAGCACAGTCAGTCCCTTGACCACTCGGCGCTAGATGGCGAAAGAAATAATCGCATTTTCTCGGTCCGAAAGCTCCGCCAACGACTTCGGTTAACCCTCTCCCTGGTGTCTCCTTATGGAGAAGCTATGGCCGACGATTCTGCGACAGCGCCCAACAAAAAATGGCGGACGCGCCCAGTGTTCCCGGAGCACCAGGCATTATGAACATCTCCTACTGCGTTTTCAATGTTCGCTTCACTTTTATAGCAGTCTAAAGGGTACCTTTATATTCCTGTGATTGAGCGAGTTATATTCAAGCGCTGGCGGACCCCGCAGGAATATACGAACGAAGGTTATGTATGATATTCGCATCGTCGCACCGTAACGTGCCCTTCGTTCCGTTAATGCTGACGTCTGTGGTTTGACGTGACTGCTGACGTTACGTCAAAGCATAAGCTGCCCTCTAAACGCCAGTGTTTTCGACGTGCCTGGTAAGCCCACAATGTGTACACAACAACTGCGCTTACAAAAACACGTCGATCCACGTCGTAACGATTGGCTTGAAGCCAAAAAAAAATACAGCATAAAGCCAGCTACTCACTGACTGCTTCTCATGAAACCGATTCTCACTAGGCGTGGGATCTGCAGAATTTTTAAAACTTTTTTTTACTGGCATGAAATGAGGAGATTTTGGCGTTAAAGTAAGGCACCGGCTACTACATCAGTTGGGGTGCAGCAAATACATATAAAAGCAAGTTCTTATAGTAACGCCAGAACATTACCAAGTACTCAACGCGAACAAAATACAATTTGAATAACACCATGAACTCAACTGATTATGCCACAGACGCACTTCAACAATGCCAGAAACAAATAGATCTATGTTTTCACAGATCAGGAAGAAACCACCGAATAGGAGCGAAACGCCACAATTCCGACAACAACGCCAGAAACGCCAGCAGGCAGAAGCCCTGGATGAAAAATGGTCGTGCTTTTAGCATATCATAGAGTGACTTCTGGACGGTGGGTCTGCAGCCAGGCATTGTTCGCCAGACAGCCACCCTGTGCCACGCAGTATGCGAGCGAAAGAAATAATTCTAAAGAAGCGCTATACAGAGCCACGTACTGCCCTTTATCTCGAGAGAAGTTTTTGTATTTTGCAAAACTAGAATTGTGCTTGTGCTCAGCCGATTATTGGGTGGTCACCAGACCTGAAGCTTTGGGGAGCCATGCAGTTGAAGCAATTTGTAAGACAGCATCCCGGCATGCGCGACGACGCTGACGCGCTTTCTTTATTTTTTACCATAGCCGCGCGCCCACTCGTGATAAACAGTGCCCAAATGCAGACGAAAGACGCAATTCGAAAAAAAAAAACAACTTTATGCTAATATGTGCCATTAACGCTCACTGTTTCGTTTTCCGGAGAGAATGTGACAGTTCGTTCTGTCCATATATTAGGGTTACTGCAAAGTACTTTTTTTTCTTCATACGTTCATCGTTGGGCGGTGCTAAAAGTGTCACAACGATCGGCCAGCATTGTGGCTCCATTGTAATATCAATGCTGCCGAAAGTGGAAAGAGTGCGAGTAACAAAAGGAGTAGCGTTCCAGAACACGCGCCCAACGTTCTGCGACACGCCCATCCGCTGTAACAGTTATCGACCGGCGCTCAATTACAGCTGACGGTACGAAAAAAGAAGCTTTGGATGGCGAACCGGCACTTGCATTACAAATCGAAGGCCTCTTTCCATTTGTCGGCGGCCTCTGCATGCACGTTCATGACCAACTCCTCATTACTGGCTTAAACGTGTTGTTTTCCTTTACTTCATTGATTCCAATTTGACTGTATACTATGAATGCCGTTCGTACACCACAGGCGTCCTGGAGGCGCCTCATTGTCCCATATTAATGATGAGTAATTAGAAGTAATTGTAATGTAAATGTGAAGAAAGAAAAGCGGACGAAAAGATAACTTGCGACCGGCAGGGACCGAACCTGCGACCTTCGATTAACGCGTTCGGACGCGTTATTCATATGAATTACATGGGTAATATTAATATTAAGTCGTAGTGCAGGGTTTCGGCAATTTTGACCATCTGGTGTTTATTAACGAGCACCTAAATCTTAGTACATGGTCCACGAGCGTTTCGCCGCTATCGAAATTCGGCCGCTGCGGCATGGATTTGACGCCATGACCATCTAGTCTGAAGTCGAGCACCATAAACACTAGACCACCAGGAAAGTGTAATCTTGCGATGGCCATAACTCTTGAATGTCTTCCACATTTACCTATACAAAACATGAGTTTGCTTTCCGAATTAATGTTTTGCATGTATTATGCCTATGCCTACCTCAATCGGATCCGAGCCTTTCACTAAATACAGTGCAAATGTCAAGCTCACAAAAATGAAATAAAAGTGAATGAAATTGAGAGAGAAGAAGACAAGCATTCCTATAGCTCATCCTGAGATTGAGTGATAAACGCACCAAGTTTGTAACGTGAAGTCTACCGTGCAAACACGTAGTGAAGGCGCGCTTAAATTGGATGAAACACTCCTGAAGGAATGAGTGATCAGATAGCTTACGTCGCATTCCTGCAGTAACTTCGCGAAAAAAAGGCAGATCGATGCAAAAAAATCAACAGGGTGGTGAACATCTCGGTTATCGACAGTTAATTAACATTAAACGACTCTTCAGTGCATATGCTTCCGCCTCCTTAATCGCTGCATTGCTTCAGAAAACGCCCAACTTATAGCATAAAGGTTAAGGACGACAAAAAGCCCAGTTGATTTAGTCGCATTCTAAACAGTAATTTATATACCCCCCTACAAATGCAGATGTCCATCATTAGTGAAATAAAAAAACAGCTTTTCCTTTCACCCACTAAATGATTGGGTAGAAGATGTGCAGTGTAGCGTTGCAATTAATCTGCGCTTAGAAAGTCATGATTGTTCACTGATAGAGTTGGCTGGCAATGTTTTTGCCGTGAGACTTAAAATTCGTTTTTCTGTGGTCCCGGCTACCGTAAGAAGCCTAAGTATGGCCGCACGGTAGATTATGGATAGTGACTTGACCATGCAAAACAGACTAGTGTGTGTAACCGAAAGGTCCGTTCTATACCTAACATCATATACACTTCCCTCTCTTGTGTGTGTTTATGCACAAATATAGAATGGCGAAGGGCGCAAAAACGTGATGCATTATCATCCATTTGCCTTCCAGAAAAACTGTAAGTGCGTGTCTAGCCTCGTTTTGGTTTTTCGCTGTGATACAGGCGTTGTATCGGTGGCGAGAGTGAATGACACGGTGCCAGACCCAGCAAGGGTCAGTTGATAGAGCGGTGGTGCAGCCGGTGCTTGCACAGTCATCAGTCACCCGTGTCCGAGTGGTTAGGGAGCGGAAACGTTGCCCACTCAAGTGCGTTTGCTGCAGATGTCTCTTGGGAAACGTCTGCCACAGCCTCTCGCGCCAAAGTATCGGTTCTGCCTTCCTCATGCTGTGCAGTGTTTACCAGTGATCCATTCTTCACCTGGCTGGTATTCGCTAAATATGAACGGCTGACTGTTCCATCATTTCGGTGTTATTATTTGTGTGGGTGTAACCTTGTTTTATGCGCAAACATCGTCGGTACATTAAGAAAGTGTCATTTGAAAAAGCCGCCCGGCAACGTGATTTGCTAAAGAGCGATAACTTTGAACTGCTTCCGAAGTGCAGAATCGTCCTAATGCAAAAAAATTTACGAATGAAAACTTATAACAATAAAGGCCACATATTTGGTCCCTTGCACCAGTAAACACCGCTTATCATCATTTAATGCGTAGATAAAGATGCTATTGCTTTTACACATCTCAAAAACAGTTAAATCTAGCACGGTACATCTGATTTCGCTCTTTCAGCATCTTGCTACAGCAATCGAGACTTGTATACGGGATTCCCTTGTTTTTGTCTTTACGAACCTTTTGATGTTACGCATTGCCCAAGACGTATTTCTGCTGTATCATGTAACTAATTTTGGAAGTAAAGCGTTGAATTTGTGGCCTTTGAGATGCAAGGATTTCATATCGTTTCTGCTGACAAGTCCATGCTTCGGGATCCGACCCTTAAGGAATAGAAAAACTTGTGACATTAAATGACTAGCCCCTGAAAAAAAAAAAAAAAAAAGATGCAACGAAACACACCAGGCGAATAACAATATGTCGGGTGCAGCAAAAAGTGAAGCGCAAGTAGTTTATTCCTTGGTGAGAAGTGACTCTGTTGATTGCGATAGACTGATGACGTAGCAAAGTTTTTTTAGGCTTATATAGACGCGTTATCCACATGCAGCAAAAATCGTAGTGGCCGTGCTTGTCGTTTTGTTCTTTTTTGTTGAACACTGCGTTGTTTGTGCTACTTCTCTCGTAAAAACAGAATATGCTCGTTGTGGTTCGAAATTGTTTCATTTTGCATCTCTTTCGCAGTGCGATGTACTTTTTCTCACACTTAGTCAGCGTCTGCTATCTGTTCAATATTTCAAAGTTTATGGCGTCGGGAAAATAGGGGGTTTGCTTTATAATATATTTCTCAGTTAGCACGTAGGACTTAAGTGTAATGGGAGGTGAAGTTACAAATAAAAAAGAGAATTTTCGTATACCATGTTACTTTAGGTCAGATATATAAACCAGAGCAAGTAGTACTTGAAATATGAGTGTTCTGACATGTGCACGTGGAAACACATGCATTCGTAAACCAATTATCTAGTTTGCAATTACAGTTTTCTTTCACATAGAATGTGTACCATTGCTCCTAATGAACAAATCGAATGAAATGCTATTTTGATATCACGCATAGGGAAGCGCGGATTTGGTTGGGATGAAACAACACACGACAGAGAAGACGCTTGATGTTGAACCAACTAGCCCAACAACTGACCATTTTGAAGAAATTTTGATCTCTGTCATTTTGACACATTTTTTTGCGCGAGTAGGATTTACATTGATTAATGTCAAGAATATTCACTGTCAGGTTATACGTACATTTGAAAAGAAACTAAATGTTTGTGAATTCATTGTAGCAGTATTATCAGACAGCGACAAAATCTAGATGTAAATTACAAATTTCGTAGCAGGAAGTGTACTCATTTCATATAGCGCCGCAGTGGAAAGTCGCTGTCGTGAATATTAGGTTCAGAAGTTTTCGAATAAGCCATTGAGAATAATAATAAGCCATAACTTTTTCCAAAGCAGTACACGAAGCTGCCTCAGCCGATGACATGAAGAAAAAGCCGAGAGAGCCGTGAAATATTCAGGATAGGAGCAACTGATCTATTGCGAAAGATAGGGAGCACGGCCTCACTTGTAGCACATAATTCTGCGATGTAAATGACGCTGGGTTTACGAAGAAAAGCTTTCAGGAACGAAGCACGACAGCGCTCCTCCTCGATATTTGTTCCATATTTTAAGCTTTTTTTAAATCAGTACTCTCCCAGTTAAGGCATACGTTTCATGTCGTCATAAATATTTTGTTGCATGGCGAGGCCGATAGTTTAGTTTTTTATTTTTTTATTAACATTCCTACAACCAGAAAAAGTAGCTTGATCATATAACCAATGGCCTTGGTATGAATATTTAGGCATCATGCTGTGCTAAAAAATTCTGTGCGTTTGTCTTCGACTACATGCAGTAGTATATTGGCCGTTATGAGCAAAGAGCGAAGAAAAAGAGCTATGGAAATGGATACTGCATAAATCATATCGACCACAATTAAAGGCTCAAGTTACATGCAACAAAAGTTTCAACTGCAGGAAACTTTGCAAAGCGCGACTCACCGTCTGACTTCATAGACGCTTCTAATCGTAATGTGCAGTCCTAGAATTGCTTAGTATACAAACAAGAATATTGCCAACCACATAATCTTCCTTAAGTGTACGTCGTTAATTACAGGAAGGTGCAGGTAGATGTGGCGCATGTGTGTAATCTATAAAAGGCAGGAAGACAGCAATTGAAACCATTGCCTCCGTACCCTAGAAGTGGAACTACGGAATGTTTAATGCATAGTATGCGCTTTTCACGCCTGCATAGTTTTCACGCCTGCATACACTCAGAGAAACACAGCAGAATTTGTGATCGAGGAAGAGCCCCGAGCAGCGACTGTGAATGCATTTGCGCGAATCTGGGTTTTCTCGACGAGCCAGCTCCCTCAACAATGCGGCAAGACACCGCTTTTGGGACAAAAAAGAGAAATCTTGCACCAAACACACCTGCCCTTGGGGCTCTGCGCTCCCCCTGTGAGCCTTGGGAGGTCTGCCTAGCTTCGGGCAATTACCGCCCCCTGCGAGGTCCTCGAGTCGACAGCAGTGAATGCAGTCAGAGGCGAAACGAGCTGGAGGGAGTGATATTTGGAGTAACATGGTTCAGTGAGCATAGTGTGGAATAAGGGACTGTCACGGCAGCCGGTAGAATTGTCTACTGCGTTGGCGTACAGAACTCTTTCGGGGAAGGTGAAGAATGAATGATAGCGAGTAACATTCGGTGTGCATAGGTAGTGTGGGGCGGCCAAGTTGTTGCGCAGTGCAAAGGGCTGTAAACGCGGTCAGATGTTACCCCTCGCGTTCACAATTGCATACACTGTAACATATGTATGCACCGTCGTAATGAGCACCTGTGTCTTCTTTTCATTTTCGTTGATTCAATGCATCATGACATCGCACAGCAGACCACGTTCTGTATTTATAGAAATAATTTATGTTGCAACCCTTACTACATGAAAAGTAGAGCCATGACTGGCACTGGTCACATCATTAGCGAAGGTAGCCAACGGAAGAGGACATTTATGAATGAGAACCATGGTAATACCGACCCACCATTTTTCTTGTACACTACGCAATAAATACTACGAAGAACGGTCAATCCACTTCAAAATAATCTTCGTATACAAACGTTTTTGAGTTTGGGTCACAAAAATAAAAGGAAACTTTAACAACCATTACGTTCTTTTTGTGTCTCTTTATTTCATTGTATCATCATCACCATCATCAGCCTGACTACGTCCACTGCATGGCAAAAGTACAGTGTACTAGCAAAAGCCTCTCCCATGTTTAGCCAATCAACCAGGACTAGGCGGTATCGCGGTACTCTTGTATGGCGATAATCTTACGACGATACAAGACTATCACGATAGTATTTCAGAGATATTTTTGAGTATCTGTATTTCTACATCGAGATACCTTTGAAAAATGTATTTGTATCTCTGCATCGAGATACCTTTGAAAAATGTATTTGTATCTCAGTAGTGAAATACATTTACGATGTATCGATTGTATCATGATACTATGCTGGACACGGGAATCTCGTTACTTTTAATTGCGAAGCATCTTACGCTCGGGGCTGTGTCCGTCCCTCTCGCGTCCCGCGTCCCACGTCCGGTCACTTTCATGAAGTAGGGAAGCACCCACTATGCGAACCAGAACACTATAGTACAAAAATTGAAGGACATTTTGTACATTCCAAAGTGTGTTCGGCGAAAGCGTGTGGCCATTCCATTGACTATGCCATGTCTTTTATATTATACACTCTCAGTGGGATAACACACAAACCGAATGTGTGCGTGTTTTATTTTTTAATTTTTTACCGCGAATCGCAGCCAGACGCCAGACTAATCTTCCTCCGTTCGCATGCGTTAGTATTTTCTCGCGCTTTGCGCATACTGCAAACGCCGTCCGCGTTCCAGCGCTTAAATTGATGGACCCTTTGTAAATTCTAAAGTGTATTTCGTGAACGCCTGTGTCCACTGAGACGGCGTCGGTCAGAATGATTGCAAACGCTGGGCGCAGCGACGCTACGCAAGCAAAGCGCGAGCGCTGTAGAGTCCGACGCGACCGGCGTCTGTTTGCGCATTCCGGCGGCCACCTGGCTCCGTGCCAGAGCTCGGACAGACGGACAGATGGACGGAGAGACGGATGGACGGACGAACGAACGGACGGACGGAGAGACGGATGGACGGACAGACGGACGGACGGACAGACACACAGACGGACGGACGGACCGACGGACGGACGGACGGTCCGTCCCATCTTCCCGCGTCCCGCACCACCACAGCGCATGCGCGTCTCCTCCCTCTCTCCTCTCCTAAGCTCACCCTCTTTCTCTCCTCTAGGAATCCTCTACTCTACGGAGCGGCGCCCGCGTTCCACAGTGCATGCACGTCCCCTCCCCCCTCTCCTAAGCTCACCCTCTTTCTCTCCTCTGGGAATCCTGTACACTACGGAGCGGCCCCCCGCGTCCCACCCCCCGACAGCGGATGCGCGTACCCCCTTTCTCCCCTCTAAAAATTATCTACTCTACGGAGCGGCGCCTGCGTCTCACAGCGCATGCGCGTCCTCTCTCTCCTCTCCTACGCTCACCCCCTCTAGGAATCCTCTACTCTACGGAGCGGATCCCACAGCGCATGCGCGTTCCCTCCCCCCTCGTTCTCTCCTCAAGGAATCCTCTACGGAGCGGCGCGCACGACAGGTGGTGTGACAGCTGCATACTTTGCTGGGGGGCGCCACGGTAGTTCCGCGGTATGAAAATGACCCTCCCTCCTTCCCGCGTCCCACACCACCACAGCGCATGTGCGTCCCCTCCCGCTCTCTCTCTTCTCTCCAACGCTCACCCCCTTTCTCTCCTCTAGGAATCCTCTACTCTACGGCGCGGCGCCCGCGTCCTACACTCCCACAGCACATGGGCGTCCCCTTCCCCTTTCTCTCCTCTCCTGCGCTCAGCCCCTTTCTCTCCTCTAGGAATCCTCTACTCTACGGTGCGTCCCACACCCCCCACAGCGCATGCGCGTCCCCCCCTTTCTCTACTCCAGGAATCCTCTACTCTACGGAGCGGCGTCCCACAGCGCATGCGCGTCCCCACCCCTCTCTCTCCTCTCCTACGCTCATCCCCTTTCTCTCCTTTAGGAATCCTCTGCGGTGTTGCGTGCACGACAGGTGGTGTGGCAGCTGCATACTCCGCTGGGGGGCGCCACAGTAGTTCCGCGGTATGAAAATGACGGAGCGCGCGCGCCTCATTCTCTCTCCTGTGTAGCGCCGCTATAAGCGCCCCGGCCGCTGCAAACGAGAGCGACGACGTTCTTCCCGCTCAAGCCAGCCATATCCCCGCTGCTTCGCATCCACACATGGTTCCCTTTAGCGGAAGATGGGAAGTATTTTTTTTTTTGCCAAGACAAGAAAGGGCGCGCCGCCGTTAGGAGACATAAGAAGGGCGGTGATAGTTTCCCCTAAAACGCGCGACGTCGCGCATTTTAGGGGAGGTATAGAATCGCGGAGGTATAGTGTTGGGGGCCTCTGCCAATGCAAGTCGCTGTCTCTGAAGGCCAGTGCAACACGCCTAATTTTTTCTGCTAGCAAGCCATTGCTCCGTGAACCCCCCGCGCACATTCTGCCTTGAAACAGGGGTTTGTTACGCTTCGCGTGCGTTCAGCTCTCAAAGCAGCGGCACTTCCAAAAGAAGTGCCTTCCTATTGTGGCAGCGGAAGCGACTAGACGATAGAGAAAGAAATGTAATAGTCTCAAAGTTGAGAGGACAGAAGGCAGCGCGAAGGGTTATTATTTTCTCTAAACTCCCAGTTTCGGTCTAAACGACTAACGAATATTGATCCCTAGTGCAGCGGCGATAAAACTTCATATGAAGCGAGGCTATGTGAGGGGTGTCCGCGTGGCCTATAATGGCTGGGAGTGTAAACCATAAAAGTGGAGACGAAGAATGAACCAATTTCATATAGTCCGTACTCCCTGAACGAGTTTATCGCGGCCTATTTTGGCCCTCTTTCCCATGAAGTCCTCGAGAAGGGGTAATTGCAGAACTCGCTCTTCGATGCTACTTGGCCATTATCTTCGAATGTCCGCTGAATTTTTTGTGGAAGCTCCTTATCTAAATATGTCGCCAGTCGAATTCCATAAAATGGTGCAGTAGTTACACTACAGCTGCAGATGTTTTTGGCTGTTCTCTCTATTTTTTTTTTTTTTTACAAGCAGCTTTAAATTTTAGCGCGTGGTTACCTAAAGCCATGGAGATTGTACATCCTACGCACGGCATAAACTGAAGTTCCTCATAGCAAAATAAGTTTTGTCGGAGTATTGGGAAACAGATCCATCGGGGAAGCCGGTTATGGTAATTTAAGGCGATATGTTCGTGAGTTTGCGCATTTGTTCGTAAAGGACATTTCGGAAATTTACCTTTACTTTAGGTTGAAGCAATCGTGGTCTGAGTACAATACTATGTCTGTCGTGGTCACTTTCTGTGTATTCTTGCGCTGTTACATTAGTTCCGTTTTTACCGCGTTGCGTTGTTAGTTAGACTCATTCGACTGCAGCTACGGTAGTTAGTAATCAAGCACTGCTTCACGGTTAGGCGTGCGCTGCAAATGAAACGAACAGGAAAATATGCACATACTACTTGATGTGCATGACCTCCTGCGCAGCGATTCTAATTCACATATTACTTTTTGTAGCACTTCTATATCAAACGTTGATACTATACCTACGAGACACCGTAGGTAGGCCAACTCCTTTTTAAGTCGAACGTGCAATGACAAGCACCAGCGCTGGCCTGTAGATTCGTTCGAGAATAAGGCAGATCACGCGAGCGCCGGCCGTCATGGACATGGGCGCCGTGTAGGTGGCGAGCAGGCTGCAGTCCAGAAACTCGATCTCGAATAATCCTCTCGACCGTAGACGGCATAGTGTTTTGAGTACTCTCTCGGATCATGTAAGCTTCCCTGCGCTACCCGCTAAACATTAAAGCTTAAAAGTAAAAAAGCTCAGCTAGCGCCTCTTTTTCCCTCTCTTCCAGTTACATCACTTATATATCTGTGTATCAGTTGTATATCATTGTGGTTGCCGATTTCAGGAATACCTGCACCGTCGGAGCGGCTATTCCCACTTGCTTATTGCATCGCCACTGTATTTTTTGGCACATGTAACGATCAATAACACAATCATCTCTTGGTACGTACTATAATGATAAAACTGAAAGGACGTAGGTTACAAGGATAAGGGGCATTCGTTTTTACTCAAACACTAATGCTAGCAATGCCGACCTAATCTCGGCCAATCGGTATTCCTTTGAACTACAACGGAGGGAGTGTGGTTGGAAAAGTCAAAACATAGAACTGACTTACCTCACCTATTTTTTAGCGAAATTTTTTTTGCTTATTCTTGATGGGCCTCCATGTTCTATATTTTCTTCCTTTCCTTCTCTTTGTTTAAATTTTCTGTGCTTCATTCAACAAGTTCAACCAACCAGACTCGTGGCTTAGGTGGTGCCGCGCAACCTGCGGTTTACTGTGGAGGAACGATGCAAGACGCTGTACGACAAGAAGAAAGACGCTAGAGCATTGTGTTGTTATGTTTTCTGCCGTGCTGCGTCGTTCCTTTGTTCTAAGCTTTAAATATGCAGCCAACAGCTGTTTTAGTGGCATTCCCTTTTCCAGAGCACTGCAGCGACGATTTCTGTCCGACGATCACTTCCAGTATCCTTTGCCATCTGTAGTTCTGTCTTGTTTGGTTTGTTTGTCCAGCGATACGTTGCTTCACCTTTCACCATCTTTCGAAGGAGGTGGCGGAAAATCCGCGCCGCGAAACTCGAGATTCACTGGCTCTGCAATGAGCGCAGCAACCCTGTAACATCGTTGCAAGATTACAGGTGTATGATGCTATATACATTTCGAATGTCGATATTTGAAATTACAAAAAGAAAACTTAAGCTTACTAAATGTCACAGCTTCGGTGATAATTATAAAAAATGATTATTTAAAAGCAACATATTTTGTCATGATTTAGGCAGTAACTAGCGTACGTAATGCGTCCTACAAAAGGTTGGCAGTAACTAGCGTACGTAATGCGTCCTACAAAAGGTTGGGGGGGGGGGGGGGGGGGGGCACATACGCAAGTTTTAAAGCGAAAGCCTTTAATGTCTCATGCTCACGTCCGTCCTGTGTCCGTCCGGCGTCCGGTGTCGGTCCGTCCGGTGTCCGTCCGTCCGTCCGTCCGTCCGGATGTCCGTCCGTCCGGATGCCCGTCCGTCCGTCCGGATGTCCGTCCGTCCGTCCTTCCGGATGTCCGTCTGTCCGTCCGTCCGTCCGGATGTCTGGATGTCCGTCCGTCCGTCCGGATGTCCGTCTGTCCGTCCGTCCGTTCGGATGTCCGTCTGTCCGTCCGGATGTCCGTCTGTCTGTCCGGATGTCCGTCCGTCCGTCCGAATGTCCGTCCGTCCGTCCGGATGTCCGTCTTTCCGTCAGTGGAATGGCCACACGCTTTCGCCGAACACACGTTGGAATGTACAAAGTGTCCTTCAATTTTTATTAACGCTTTACTAGTTCCAGGATGCGCGTGTCTCTCCCTGAATACGACGCCCGGACGGTATCGTTGTAGTGGCCGCTTAACGGCTCCGGCTTTTGGCTGAAGGTCACGTGAAGGTCGCCGTCAACCCGCGATAAAAGATTTTCATGCCTGAGAGTTTTTCGGCCATCCCCGGCCACAACGTATACGCATTTATGGCCTCTCTCGGTATCCGCTCGCTCGGCGTTCGCCTTTGCTGGGGAATTGTACGCCATCTAGTAAGTCGCCTACCAACGCTTGGAATTCAGATGCTCTTTTAAGGCGAAAGCCTTTAATGTCTCATGCTCACGTCCATCTGGTGTCCGTCCGTCCTTCCGTCCGGTGGTGGTGGTGTGCGTCCTGACCACCCTTACTGCGCACGCGCAAACCCTACCCACGCACATCCTCTCCTACGCTCCCCCCTCTCTCTCCTCTATGTATCCCACCCGCCCGCGGCGTTTACACTCCCATTGCGCATGCGCGTCCCCTGCCCCTCTCTCTCCTCTCCTACGCTTCCCCCTCTATCTCCTCTAGGCATCCCTACCAGCGGCGTCCACACCTCACTGCGCATGCGCGTCCCCTTCCCCATCTCTCTCCTCTAGGCATCCCTCCCAGCGGCAACCACACCCCCCACTGCGCATGCGCGTCCCCTTCCCTCTCTCTCCTCTCGGCATCCCTCTCGCGGCGTTTACACCCCCAATGCGCATGCGCGTCCCCTCTCCTCTCCTCCGCTCCCCCTCTCTCGCCTCGCAACGCCGACGCAGGCAGCGTCTGCTAGCGAGTTTCTTGATTGAAAAAACCCACTGCTCGCGCTGCACAACCGTTCAACGCCGACGCAGGCAGCGTCTGCTAGCGAGTTTATTGATTGAAAAAACTGACTGCTCACGCTGCACAACCGTTCGCTGGCCAACCCGTATATATAGGCACTGGATATTGACCTGCTAGGTAGTGCCGGTGGGAGATTTCTCCTGTCCGTTGTCAAACGATAAAAATTCGCAGCGTGTGCGTTAACTAAAAGCGGACTGCGGGTATCTGTGTCCAGTCCGAGTCTTCTGTCTCTCATTGCCCATTAGCAGCGATTGGCATGTTCCAGTAGGAAACACCAGTCCACCACTGCGTGATTGCGCCTTCCTAGATTTCTTTCCTGCGCAACGCCGCGATGGATGGATGGATGGATGGATGCTATGAGCGTCCCCTTTATAACGGGGTGGGGATATGTCTGCCACCAGGCTCGAAAAAAAAATAAAAAAAATTGGGAAAAACAACCTTCCTTGTTTCATGTTGGCCTAATGCCTTATCTACATTGATGAGCGCCAGCGTCAACGCCGCCGCCAGTGTAAGCGTTAGCGCCCGCTGCTTCGCATCTACACACGGTTCCCTTTAGCGGGATATGGTGTAATTTTAGGGCGAAAGCCTTTAATGTCTCATGCTCACGTCCGTCCGGTGTCCGTCCGTCCGTCCGTCCGTTCATCTGTCCGTCTGTCCGTCCGTTTGTCCGTCTGTCCGTCCGTCCGTCCGTCCGTGGGTCTGTCCGTCCGTCTGTGCATGCGAGCTCTGGCATGGAATCAGGTGGCCACAAGGGTGCGCAAACGGACGGCGGTCGCGTCGGACTCTACAGCGCTCGCGCTTTGCTTGCGTAGCGTCGCTGTGCCCAGCGTTTCCAATCATTCTGACCTCGGCCGTCTCAATGGACACGTGCGTCCACGGAATACACTTTCGAATTTAGAAAGGGTCCGTCAATTTAAGCGCTGGAACGCGGATGGCGTTTGCGCGATGCGCCATGCGCCAGAAAATACTAACGCATGCGAACGGAGGAAGATTAGTCTCGCGTCTCGCGGCGATTCGCAGTAAAAAATTAAAAAAGAAAACACGCACACATTCGGTTTGTGTGTTATCCCAGTGAGAGTGTAAAAGAAAAAAGACATGGCATAGTCAGTGGAATGGCCACACGCTTTCGCCGAACATACTTTGGAATGTACAAAGTGTCCTTCAATTTTTTTTAATGAACGTTCGGTATTTTGACCACCACGTACACGGCCTGACTGATGACGTAATTTATTTTCCGTTCTTATATTACAGCGTTGCAGGGGCGTCTAGATTGAAATGAGCCACGTAATTCCCTCGACAATACTGCTTTTACTTATGCTTTTACTGTATGTGTTCCAATTAATCAGCGTTTGTAACAATGTACGGAACATTACGTATTAACTCCTGTGGCATGGCCATTGCCCAACCCGGAGGAATACGACAGAGACTGTTTCATATTATATTGTCGAAAAAAAAACGCTTGAGCTTCGCCTTTCAAGAGTACAACGCGATAGCGTAATCGGGCCTCGTGCGCATTGCCTTCAACCATGCCGCAAGGAGAGGAACGTTTGCGCGCGTAACGTTGGCCGTTTCAACCTATCCTAGAATGTCCACTGGATGTACAGTTCCTATGTACCCACTGCGCGTTAGTTCTTCCTTTTGCTGATTGGCGAAGTATCCCACTACTCGTCCGCAAGGTGCCACGTGAACTTGCGCAGCTGCACAAATTGTAATGGTTGGGCAACTTAAAACAACCCTACTCGTTGCGCACATGACTCGTTTTGACGCCTGCTGCGATTCTCGGATTCTGCCACGTCATATTACATGCGCTAAGGACACCTTCAATTACGTGACATTCATATAGTGTTTTTGTTTCCATTCAGTCTCAAGTAATCCTGTGGCTCTATGGTAGAACACCTGTTTGCCATGCAGACGACCTAGGTTGAATTCTGACTTTGACCCGAACATTTTTGTTGTTTACATTGTGTGCATCTTTCTCCATTTCTTGGTCATGGCGAAGAAGATGATTTTTCGCTCACAACCAACTCCGGCGGCACCGACGCCGGAATTTCTGCGTAACGAGCTCTTTAATGCTGTCGCGCTAAAATGAAGAAAGAGTGCGGAGAATATATTACTCCGCTATTGCTCACTTTCATTTGTTTCCGTCCATGCCACCAAAATCGAAGATTTATAAAAAAACTTGGCTTAAAAATGCGCTTGCTTCTTTTTGGCATGCTAATTATATCTTTCCTCTAGTTTTTATCCGAACTCTGTGCTAGCACTATCATCCTAATTTTGTTGTTGCTCATGATACTTAGTACGCCTACTATATTAGATAGCTTAATGCCTGATGGTCAAGGCTTTATTCCCGTTGGGATTCACCAGGGTCAACACCTGAAATAGGCTACCACGAGATGGTTACCTTGCGATTATTTGGCGTTGCCAGGAAAACCATTTTTTTGTGCTTACTATCACCGGTTCGCATCTCCAAGGAAGGTGTCTTCTGGCAGTGATGATCGTGCCATAGGTGTTGAGACTTAGTGACCTTTCTAGCATCCCGGTGTCTAAAAACTGCTGCAGCCATGGCCTTCGCTGTTCTAGTGCGAAAAAAAATTCACTTCTTTTGTTGCGTCTTGCCTCACTCTTTCCTGTATTCCATTCCTCCACAGACGTTGCTACCCTTGCGATCCCCGTAAATTTCCTAACAAGTCACTGGTTGCGTGATGCCATAAATTTTGAATACTTGATCCGTAGCGTTTGAGCTTAGAATGCAGAGGCCGATTCGCATTCCCTAATTAAAGATTAGAATAGGAAGAAACAATTTGCATACACACGCAAAACACGAATACATTGCTGTGGGGAGAAATGGCATTGATGTAAGCTCGAAAACCAGCGCCGTAAAGGCAAGTACCGAAGAAAGCGCGAGCGATAAGAGAAATAAAGAAAAAAAATCAAAGTCAGTATCTTTGTGGGTAAAGAAGAGATTTCAGCCACTGCGCACCTTGAAAATGTTTCGCGCCTCTATAAATATCAGCATATGAACAACATTGAAATGGTTATCTCCAGTTCTTAACACAGGATGCAGTCTGAAGATAATGAAAATAGGTATAATTCTCATGGGCACGAAGCTATGTCTCTTGCAGTAGTTTTTGTTGTTATTGTTAGTTACCAAGCGGCACAAGCAGTTCAAACATTTTAGTTGCATTTACGAAGCTTTGTGAAGCAACTGTTCTAAAATAACATGTCTCTTAGTTTGAAAACCAGCGCCGTAAAGGCAAGTACCGAAGAAAGCGCGAGCGATAAGAGAAATAAAGAAAAAAAATCAAAGTCAGTATCTTTGTGGGTAAAGAAGAGATTTCAGGCCACTGCGTACCTTGAAAATGTTTCGCGCCTCTATAAATATCAGCATATATATGAATAACATTGAAATGGTTATCTCCAGTTCTTAACACAGGATGCAGTCTGAAGATAATGAAAATAGGTATAATTCTCATGGGCACGAAGCTATGTCTCTTGCAGTAGTTTTTAGTTGTTATTGTTTGTTACCAAGCGGCACAAGCAGTTCAAACATTTTAGTTGCATTTACGAAGCTTTGTGAAGCAACTGTTCTAAAATAACATGTGTCTTAGTTGTTCTATTTCAACAACGTATTGTAGCCTACTCACGATCCAGTACGCCTGAGTGCACCTTCTTGTGTACACAACGAGAGTGCATGTTGTCCTTTTGACTATTCGACTGGTTCGGATGTGCAGATGTTCTCAAATGTGGATTTAAAACAGGTTTATATTTTAGGCTCTGCAACTGTAATGTCCGCTGCCAATGATTAGTGCTCTTCAGACACATTTTTGTTCTGTAGGTTGCAGGAGAAAAAAAACAGGTTTGTTTAAATGCCCTTCATTTCTTTGTTGTACTAAGGGTAAATGTAGCCTTTTAGAAAGCAAGGAACATTGGACAAATATTCAGCTTTGTTTAATGTATTTTAGTGCGGATGCAGTCGTATGGCAAACTACGCGGTCTCTGAAGGGAGAAAACGCGCAGCTGCATTGCGACAGCGTCGGAACTTCCATCTTCGCCATAGCTCCAGAAGAGGAGAAAACTTGGATGCGTGAAGCTTCTTCTGCGCGCGTTTCGTGCCGGTGCATTCATCAAAGCGGAACGTTTCTGCGGCTTTCGAGTGGGCGAGGCAGCGCGAACTGCGAGAGAAAATGCCATGACAGAGTACAAGGCTTTTCAGAGAAAGTTTTTCAGACGGAGGAAGGCTTCGCCCAAGCGTATAGCGATCACAAGCAGCCGCAGAGATAAAGAACGACGGAACGTAAGGCACGAGTCTGGCCATTTCGAATGCGACGAACTTTTTCTCGTTTGTGGTTCATGCAGACTTCTGGTCATATGTTCTGAGAAAAGGTTCTCTTGAAAGCGAGCACTGCCTAAGTACTGCTTGCTTGGGCTGTGCATAAGTCAAAATAACAAGGCCGAGATAGGTGGTTGGTTTGTCACCAACGCGGAAATAAAATCGCGACAAGTCAGTGCAATGATGCTTATATCACCCTTTGTTCTCATGTAAATACCGCTTTTGTCAAGTTATCGTACCAACGCCCACTGCATTCAGAATTTGTCGTACCTTGTCACCAACTCAATAAAGAAAAGGACATGCCTATAAACAGAGAGCGTCTTCAAACGTCCCATTTTTCAAAGCATAGTCGTTGTCGCTAGTCGATGCTACTCAAGCATATTCAGATAACATGTTTTCCATTGGAAATATTGAAGCAATCGTTTCGTTTAGATGTTTAAAATTTGGGAACACTCACTGTATATTCAAACCACATAGAAGTGCGCCACCAGATACCCCAACAACGCGGATCAAGCTATGTGCCGTTGAGAGAGCTCACGATGCGGCGGTAAAACTTAGCCTGGCCGTTCCAACGTGGGAAGAACTTCATGTGGACTCATCGTGTCGCTAAAGACTAATAACAAAGTTTGGGCAAACCACCAACGCACTACAACGGCTGAAAAAAAAATACAGCTGTTTTTTTTCTTTTTTTTACTCTCACTACCGTTCATATTCACTGCCTTAGTTGTATCGGAAGACGAATTATTGACGTTTCTAGACTAGGCAACGCAATAATTTCCATTGCCGACAGTATTTCAGCATTCACCGCTGGAGATGGCTCCTAAGCACTAAAGCGCATTAGTCATGGCAATCCAATTTTATACATTACTGGTAGTCTTCTAGCAACAAGCGTACTTAGGGTTACGCGTACTATGCGGTCAAATTTTCAAGTACAGCGCGAAAGATTTGCGTTCCTTTAGGCACGGCCTTTGATTTGTTGCGTGTGCTTTGAGTTGATATACTAGACGCTGTTACTGAAGTATTTATTTTAAATAACGATTGAATATAACACTGTCAACTAGCAATACTTAATGCCATGCGCGTTTAAGGTATGAGGGCAAGTGTCGCCAAAAAATTTTAACGAGCGATAAGCACTAATAATTATCAGTCTACAATATAAAGCACATCTTCATAGGCACATGTGAGCATTATAAAGAAATTCCTATTTTTCGTAACTTTTTGATAATAAAATATTTCAGTAAAAAGTGTCCCGTACGCGAACACTCCTAACTAAAATTCCACTCATTAAAATTTATTTTTTGTAAGGACATAAAAGAAGCTTTGGCCAGTGCAGTGAACCAAAACATATGAGATCTGATGAATATTAGAAACAGAGTGATTAAAGAACCAAAAAAGTATCCCCTAGCACTAGAGGCACCTTCGTATAACAGGCAGGCATATCAAATCTTGAGGCACAATTTCGCTTATTGAGGTTCTTCGCACGCCTACTAATGTGATAAGAAAGTCTGCTAAGTTTTAATGAAAAATGTTGATTAGCAAAAAAAGTTATGACTGTTGGCGTACAGAAGAATACCAGAAATATAAGTTCTGAGAAACTCAACAAAATGATTTAAAAAGGGTGCAGCGCTTACACAATTTGATCAGGAGCGCTAAAATTCTGAATGTTTGTAGCCAGTTCCATGGTGGACCTTCCTACAGTGTGCCTTTGCTCGAGCGGCAACTCACAATTTTTCTCTAGCTTTTTTTGCAGCATCAGTGCCATGACGGGACACTTTCACAGTGCGGTGCTGATCATTTGTGAAGCAGGCTTTTACAGTGTAGAGGCCAGAATCGATCCGAATTCGCTTCAAAATATCAAATGTGCTTCTGTTACAATTACTGAAGTAAGACATCGTCAAACAAAGCAAAATGAATGGTTTAAAGGCTCACCTACGTCTCCTTAAGGGTGAAAAACACATGTGCCGCGTTGCGCGTTCACCTGGTGAGAAGTTTGGTAAAGTGGTTGCTTCGGCTTGTTGGCTCGAAAAGCTTCTGCCTCGAACATGCCCCCCCGCACCTCAGGAGAGGGATAAAAGAAAATTTGTAGTAATCCCTTATATTCATAAAGTGTCGCACAACATCAAAAAGATTGCTCAAAAAGCAGATGTGAAGGTTTTGTTTTCTGCGCCAGCCAAGCTTGCTTCAGTGTGCAAAATGACGGACCCTAACTGCAAAGAAAAGAAAACATGTAAAAAGAAACATCAAGCCAGATATGTAAACTGCATAGAAGGGGTTGTGTATCGCATTCCGCTAACTTGTAACCGCGTGTATATCGGTCAGACAGGTCGATGCATAAACGACCGCCTCCGCGAGCATGCGTACAACGTGAAAAACAAAACAGCGGGGGTGGCTGGCTCTTGATTGCGAAAAATGTGGTTCGCAAACCTAAATTTCAAACTTGCACTGTGATTGCAAAGAGCCAAAGTGAAACGACGCGCCTTATCGTTGAAGCCTACAATATCTCATGTCTTAAAGACAAATGCATCAGCATGCCATCCATATCACTTTCAGCGAAAGAAATATCATATCTCACTGGTAATACACGTGTGTGCTAGTTTGTCTTTGCTTCGTAATACGCGATAAGTGTTTTTTTTTTGGTATAAGTAAGGTCACATTTCCTGCCAATAAACTGTTGTTAGTTTGCGCTTCGTCTGTCCATCTATGTTCCTTCTTCTGTTCCTGTCTTTTGTGCGCATCAGTTCCCATCAAGTTGAACGTGTGACATGGGAAAGAGTGCAAAGAAACTAGCAATGCAGTTAATACGACTTAAATTTACAAAAAAAAATCGTAACTGCCTTGACGGTTCTTCCTACGTTAGCCTTATGTACGCTATTTTGCCAGTAACAAACTTCACTGCATATAATCAACCACCACAAACAAAGTGCAGTTGATCTGCGCTCGCAAATAAATAAACAGGCATTCGTAATTACACACTGCTGCCTCCGAGTAAATACAGGGTTGTTGATGTGATTTTTCGCCCGTATATGTGATAAATTGTTTTGTCGGATGGGGTGTGTCTCTCTTTCCACATTTTAAACATTAGCTTGCCTACACTGAGTCAATCAGAAGTAAATTGTTATGCGAAAAATCACAATAGCAGTGCATTCTACTCTGGACATTTCAGAATTCCGACTGTATCTCAGATGATGCCGTCGAGGTAGACCTAATTGGTTCAAAGCGTCACGACGCCTCTTCTGACTTGCTCAAAATACCGTCATTACATATTTTGGCGAGATGAGAATATTTGCGATGTTCATATTAGTATCCGGATCTGTGTTCTTAGCTGAGTAAAAGAAAAATGAATGAATAAATGAAAAGGAGAATATAAAAAAAAAACATGCAAAAGGGCAGCCATATATAAAAGGGAAACCCTGATATTGTCGGGAAATAATAAAGGAGGCAAATAGAAACACATATAAACTGAAAATTCCTGCGCATCCTGCATCAACTTAAAGCAGGGTTCCCACGTTTAGACCCCCCATTCTGTTCTTCCGTGTGCTCCCGGAAATCCTTCCGAAAGTGCACCTAGAAATGAACTGAAGTTGCCACTAAAGAGTGAGTCCTATATCTGTGGATATGAGTTCCGCATTCTTTTCCAATGGCACGGTACAGCATTTCGGCCAACTGCTTTTTTTCTCGTCACGAATACTATTATGCCTTTCATGTATGCCTTTCATGTACTCGCACGCCTTTCAAAGGAAGACGCATTGAAGCAATAGCAAATAGCGGCGATGCATTTTTTCTTCTCGTCCACAGCAGTAAACAATAAGGCTCCAGAAAAGCTTGCATGCCTTTGGGAAGAACGGAATAAGAATTGGCGGCGAGTATAAAGCATTCTGCCGCATCACCCGAGTTTGCGCGCGTGAGGACGAGCGTTTAGCTTTGAGCTAACACAGATCGCTGATATCATAGCGCCACGTTTTTCTCTCAGCTGTGAAAGCAACCAGCCAAATGCGTGAAAAAATGCAGCAGACCCCACTCATTCTGGGAGTCAGTGTCATGCGAAGCAGTAGGCAATATCATTTTTATTGCATTTTTTGATATGTGAAGCATTCATTTCCGTACTGCAGGCCCTTTGAGCATCTATCTATCTATCTATCTATCTATCTATCTATCTATCTATCTATCTATCTATCTATCTATCTATCTATCTATCTATCTATCTATCTATCTATCTATCTATCTATCTATCTATCTATCTATCTATCTATCTATCTATCTATCCACCTGCGTCTGGGTGCTCTAGTGATCACCCCCTAACTTGGGGTACACCAAAATAAGTATGGGAAGGTAACATGCTTTGCCGAATATGACTCGCTGGTCATGACATGAATAACGCGGCAATCCTCCCGTCGTGTACGTCGTCAAACAATTTCCTCCAGACACGTGTGGCACATACCCGTACACCACGGGCCACTGTATGCGGATATGCGCCAGAGGTGATTGACATTTCATAGGTACCCTGGAACGGCGAGAATAAACATCGGTAATTTTAATGGGAGAACGTTAAGAAAGAAACTAACATTGGCAGCGTTGACCCGAGGAATGCAAATAATAAATATTAGAGTCCCAGGGGAATGGGAACCCAAGCATTCTGCGTGGCAAATCAAGTACTCTCGCACAGAGGCACGCCAGGTCTCGGAAATGCTTTTGAAAAAAATCACGCCATATCCACGAAGTGAAAGATGATGAGTGGGCGAAGCTCCGGAGGTAATCTGGTAAACCGTCAATGCCCGTAAATTTTGCCCACTCGATCATCATACAAAGACGTGACACACAAACGTGGGGGTCCTAATATATGACGTTAAGCTCAGGGGAACGTTTGTTGTGGGCGTTGCCATTTTGCCTTTCGAGGGCGAGAGCGCGTTCACGATCGTTTTCATCCATGCCAGAAACATAATGTGTGGTCTGGAATGCGCTTATACTTCATGGTCATCAGCGTCATCGTCATTGTTATCACGTGTAGTGGGTACATTCCACTATAGTGGAACGCGCTTATTCTTCATGGTCATCAGGCGTCATCGTCATCTTTATCACGTGGAATGGATACATCCCACTATACGTGGCTACTACTACTACTACTACTACTACTACTACTACTACTACTACTACTACTACTACTACTACTACTACATACTAAAGAGGAGGGACAGACCCACACCCTTATTTATTTATTTATTTATTTATTTATTTATTTATTTATACATACTGCAGCCCATCATGGGCTATGGCAGGAGTGGCGATAACATTACATGTCAAGTGCAGACCTAAGGAGCTTCGCCCCTAAAATACCCTAATGTTCATCAAACGTCAATTGTGGCTGCAGTGCTAGCTATCTAATTTTATAAGCTTTACATATGTATTCCTATAACACAGCCGTCACATCGAGTTAACGTCAATTGTAGTTATGCGGCATGCATTCGACGTTGATTTATGTAGCACTGTCAAGGCCTACCATCTTCGAGAGCCCAAGGGCTACGTATCAGCTTACCACTTCTGGTGTAGCTAATACCATGTTGATGTTGGTATCGTTACGCAACATTAAACAACTGCTTATACAGCTACAATATATGCGACTGCTCAACATATTTCTTGGCTTACATTTGTACATATGTTTAGCGTCATTTCGTAATGTTTCGCTCAATAAAAAAATTACAACACAGTCACCTTCCCTTCGTATGCTTCGCATAACATTGATTCCCAAGGTACGTGGGATCTGCCGAATTTTTAATACTTTCAGTCAAGCATTGCGAGTTGGACCAATTTCTTTGTGCATTTTCAGTAGCTATGTTTGAGCAGGCCCGTAGTGCGTTTCGAGTAGTTTTGTCGTGGGAAGCCCCGAAGCAAGGATTATTTTCCGAAGGGGAAGGAACCACTTGATCAAGCCCTTAACTATTTGAGAAGAGTGCCTATTTTAGGAAGCTACAATTTGGAGGTGGACGAGGCTCATAGGACCCTCCCTCTCTCCACCCCCCTGTCTACAGGATTTATCGTGCGCTTACCAGGAACGTTGACTTCAAGTGACGCCCGGAGGCGTCCGATGGTACGACGTAACATGATTACTCACTTTAAAACACAGATGTCAGTTTCATCGAAAGGAAGTGCGCGTTACTGTGCGATGATGTGCATGTTGCCACACACGCTCCTTTCGGTGTTTCATGTTGCCGGCCTATTGCGCATGTATATACTGCCTTGCGCAATCCGCGCCAGAATGTCTGGGATCATTCAAGATTGTTTTAGGGTCATATGTTGCGCTTGAGCATGCACACGCAAACAGACGAGTTTATTCCAGAACGAACGCGGCCATCACTGCTAAAGCTCGAATGTTCGATGCTACATGTATAAATGCCTATGATCGTCGCCACGGCCGACGCTCTGTACGCAACTATTAATCTACAGCGTGGTTTGCTTGTAGACTGACATTTCGTTTTCCTGAAACAGGTTCGCGTAAATAAAAAGTTCAATCTTCAAAACACCGACTGCTGCCTTCGTCAACGTCACGACTTCTTGACAATATAATAAGAAAGAATTTCCGTAGTATTCCTCCGGGTTTGGGAATGGTCAAGCCAGAGATGTTGAGGTAATGTTCCTTACTTTGTTACAAAATATGATAACGCACACTGCAACCACAGTTAACGTTGCCGCCATATGAGGCCATTATCGGGTCTTTTTCATACGAAGTTTGAAGAACTGGCGTAGCTCTGTGGTGTAGCACTTGTGGCGTAGCTCTGTGGGGCCACAAGTAGCTCTGTGGCGTAGCTCTGTGGTGAACCACGCAGAACGCCTGGGTTTGATTCCGGCTGTCACCATGATTTTCTATGTTTCCGTTCCTTTGATTTTCCCCTCACCGGCAACACGGCTGACGCCTGCCCCACCAGCGATACAGGTTCCATAACGCGATCGCGTAAAGCCTTTCGAATGTGTGTTATTGCCATTCCCAGTTTTACACAAACTGTGAATCACCTTTGGCTCATACCGGCAGTCTTTGGACCGTGGTATGCGGGTATGTGCCACACGTGACTAAAGGAAATGGTTTAATGATGTACGCGACAAGTATCTCACGATATTCATGTTCAGATGACCTGTTCATCTGAACATGACCTGTTCACATGACCTAAGCGCGCATGCCATTGGCTGCGCCGTTAGTGACGCCATTCTCTGCGTCGTACCCAAGCACGCGTGCCATTGGATTCGCCGTCAGTGACGTCGTTCATCCCTTCGCAACCATGCCTCCGAGCCGACGCGCAGCACTTTCAACTTACAACTTCCTCATGTGGAGGGCCCGGATCATACGAATGCCCGAACAGCTCACAACTTTCGAAGTACAGCGCCGACAGCTGATCCGTGAGAAAATTCATGTTCGCCGGGACGATGCAACAGTCCGGGCACAAGAACAGGCCTGGGTGGCGAAGCGCAAGCAGCAACTGCGCACGGAGGATCCGGCAGCCTTCCGAGCCGAATGAAACCGACAACGGCGAGCCGAGGAAGCGGTGTTGCAGGCAGAGCAGCGTCTACTTGGCAATGACGGGAACGCGTTCGCCGGGCGGGAGTTTCTCGAGCGGCTCTTTGCGTCCGGTTGCGACGTCTGCAACCGCCTGTGGCCGCACGTTTCAGCATCGCTGGTTAACCATCGGTCTGTACGGAGTGCTTGGGCGGTTTTTAACGGAGTTTGCGTATTACATGTATGCAACATCGCCCTTCAGAGCTCTGTAGAGAAATGTGGTGAGGTCTTTTCTGACTCCCGTCAAATAAAGCATGGTAACCCCTCCGGCATTAGCAAGCCCCTTTTGTAAAAGATGTATGCACCAGTGGAGTTACTGAGTTCAGGAAGAGAGAAGGGACGACTATGTAGCGGCAACGTGTACATTTAATACATTTTGACACAGTCTATTCTTGCCTTAGTGTTCGTGTGGCTTGGCACAAGGGCAGAGGCAATTGAAATAAATCATTTGGCTAGTTTTGTTAACTGGACAAATGAGCTGTAATAATGCGCATTTGCTGATAAGTTACATTCTGTGTTGTGCTGTCTAAAAAAAGGAATATTTGATTACACGGTCTTCGCTCTTGTGACCATATAGTTATATCATTCGAGTATAAAACGGGGTGCATCAGGAGCCATTTATGCGCCGTGGAAAGAAAGAAAAAAATGTTTGCCTGCTCACCCACAAAACATTGTGCTTTGTCCATGCTGCGATGCCTTATCTGCTCTTAAACATCGTAGTCAGAAGCGGGTAGTAAAGGGACGCAAGAACTTAACCCATTAAGGACCGCGAAAAAACTACTGGTCAGATTTTATTGACATTTTGCTTATTTAATTAACCACAACAGATTACCACACGTGCAAATTTTCATAGAGCTACGTGTCTTTCTTCAGGAGTTATGATACTGTACTATAAAAAGTACGCTGGGCCTTCGAGATAGCAACGGGCAAGATGACTTGATGCAAGAATGGCGAGTACGCTGGGCCCTTGCGAAACGAATAACAAAGTTATCTTGGCCCATGCAACTTAATCAAGGACCAGTGCTTTAGGGAAAGCGTAATATCACGCTTTTCGCCACACCATTTTGATGTATTTTTGGCAGAATTCAACTGTTTTCCGGCTTCTTGTGAAAATGTCCGTATGGATAGAGGGTAATAGCAAGCACAGTGGAATCGGGAGAGCTTTGATACTTCTCTTGGGTTCAACAAGGCGCAGTGTTTTGCTGTTTGCGACTACAGGACAATAGTCAACGCGTAGAGGGTCTGCTAAAACCTAAAATGTGGTAGCAGACCCTTTATGCGTTGTCTGCGGCTATTTTGATCATCTGAGTGAATAGGGGCTGGTACCACTTTTTCTCAAGGATGAAAATTATCTAGTCATTCGCAGCTTGATCATAGAGCTGAAACCCCCTCATGGTATTGCTACTGCGGATGAAGAAGGAGGACAGTTGCACTACGTCTTTTTTTTTCAGTGAATGGCCAACACGATACAGAGCATAGTGACTCAACTGTGTAGTCTTTCGTCAGCATAGCAATTATGCTGTTGTCTTTGCCATTTTTGAAACAAAGCTGCTTTCCTGAGTCAAAACAGAAGTAATCTTACCGACGTTCCTTTCGTTCCATGTGTTTTTATCGTTATCAGAGAGCATCTATTCGTACCGTCGTCATTCCCCTCCTCCTCCTAAGTTCCCATGTTAGGGTCAGAATCGCCAATTAAAACATCCAGAGGCTCTCGTATATTCACAGCGACATCTTTCGCAGCCTCATGAGTCTAAGATAACCGAAAAAACGGCATTCATAACAAAAAAAAAAAAAGCCTGATGAATCTATGATGCAACGCACAACAAGAGTTACATGTATGCTCCCACGAAGTCCCATTGTACTAAATAAAGTACAGCAACATTTCATTACTCCTCACAGCAAAACTATGCACTCTATAGGCTTCTCGCGCTTTGCATGGATTGAATTGCTCTTCCTGAAGCAGAAGTCGTCAGTTTTTTCAACATATAAAATGTAAAACTTCAAAATAATTTAGAAAAAGTAGTGCTGACCACGTGCGTTTAACAGGCTCTCATTTTCCTAAAGTTTGACGACTCATAAAACAGAAAAAACATAACCGGGTCAATATTATAAATTAGGATTTTCTTGCAGCAACCTTTGGCATCAGAAATTGTAATGAGCAAGATCAGAATATTCTGTTTTGTATTTTCTATGCCCGAAAAAGGAAGTGTACTTTTTAAAGTACAGTGGGCCCTAATGGGGGCAAGTTAGGAACATAGAGCACTTTTTCGAATAATTTCCACTAGTCTCACATTTTCTCTATGTAGAACATGCGCAGCCAAACAACATTTCAATATTTGTACATTAAGTACTAAACAATGTGGCTTTATGTGAGATGGTGTGTAGCTTCTAGAGTTTACTAATAATGAAAATAGAGTTGATCCTAAAAAATAGGTCATTTTCTTTATGGCCATTTTCAGGATACAATACGAATCAATACACTTTCATTGTTCATTTTGGCACTGTTTTCTTAAATAATAAAATTTCCTAATAGTGCTCTCGCTAAGGGGTAACTGTCAGGCTAGGGATTCAGTGAAAAGTGACCTGCTTGATCCATCAAAACAAAAATTGTTGGGAGTAGACGTGCCGTAGATTTCGCGCACCTCCGGAAATGGACGTATTTTATTGCGTGGTAGGCTG